>CATQJT010000170.1:0-276206 GCA_958301585.1 Merodon equestris | reverse complement strand
GTGAAATTACATGCAATTTTCAAATTTCTTGTACTTGCTAACTTTGCGACCTCGGGCAGCTATGTTACCATGGAGGAATCACACAAGATTTGACTTTTTAGGCTAGAACTGAAGTAGCACCAACTGTTTAACTCAAAATACAGTCAAGAAAGTGGCTCTGAAGCCGAGAAACGGGATCGACCATAAGCACTAATGTGAAATTATGTACAATTTTCAAATTTCTTGTACTTGCTAACTTTGCGACCTCGGGCAGCTATGTTACCATGGAGGAATCACACAAGATTTGACTTTTTAGGCTAGAACTGAAGTAGCACCAACTGTTTAACTCAAAATACAGTCAAGAAAGTGGCTCTGAAGCCGAGAAACGGGATCGACCATAAGCACTAATGTGAAATTACGTACAATTTTCAAATTTCTTGTACTTGCTAACTTTGCGACCTCGGGCAGCTATGTTACCATGGAGGAACCACACAAGATTTGACTTTTTAGGCTAGAACTGAAGTAGCACCAACTGTTTAACTCAAAATACAGTCAAGAAAGTGGCTCTGAAGCCGAGAAACGGGATCGACCATAAGCACTAATGTGAAATTACGTACAATTTTCAAATTTCTTGTACTTGCTAACTTTGCGACCTCGGGCAGCTATGTTACCATGGAGGAATCACACAAGATTTGACTTTTTAGGCTAGAACTGAAGTAGCGCCAACTGTTTAATTCAAAATACAGTCAAGAAAGTAGCTCTGAAGCCGAGAAACGGGATCGACCATAAGCACTACCGTGGAATTACATGCAATTTTCACATTTCTTGTACTTGCTAACTTTGCGACCTCGGGCAGCTATGTTACCATGGAGGAATCACACAAGATTTGACTTTTTAGGCTAGAACTGAAGTAGCGCCAACTGTTTAATTCAAATACAGTCAAGAAAGTAGCTCTGAAGCCGAGAAACGGGATCGACCATAAGCACTACCGTGAAATTACATGCAATTTTCAAATTTCTTGTACTTGCTAACTTTGCGACCTCGGGCAGCTATGTTACCATAGAGGAATCACACAAGATTTGACTTTTTAGGCTAGAACTGAAGTAGCACCAACTGTTTAACTCAAAATACAGTCAAGAAAGTAGCTCTGAAGCCGAGAAACGGGATCGACCATAAGCACTAATGTGAAATTACATGCAATTTTCAAATTTCTTGTACTTGCTAACTTTGCGACCTCGGGCAGCTATGTTACCATGGAGGAATCACACAAGATTTGACTTTTTAGGCTAGAACTGAAGTAGCGCCAACTGTTTAATTCAAAATACAGTCAAGAAAGTAGCTCTGAAGCCGAGAAACGGGATCGACCATAAGCACTACCGTGAAATTACATGCAATTTTCAAATTTCTTGTACTTGCTAACTTTGCGACCTCGGGCAGCTATGTTACCATGGAGGAATCACACAAGATTTGACTTTTTAGGCTAGAACTGAAGTAGCACCAACTGTTTAACTCAAAATACAGTCAAGAAAGTGGCTCTGAAGCCGAGAAACGGGATCGACCATAAGCACTAATGTGAAATTACGTACAATTTTCAAATTTCTTGTACTTGCTAACTTTGCGACCTCGGGCAGCTATGTTAGCATGGAGGAATCACACAAGATTTGACTTTTTAGGCTAGAACTGAAGTAGCGCCAACTGTTTAATTCAAATACAGTCAAGAAAGTAGCTCTGAAGCCGAGAAACGGGATCGACCATAAGCACTACCGTGAAATTACATGCAATTTTCAAATTTCTTGTACTTGCTAACTTTGCGACCTCGGGCAGCTATGTTACCATGGAGGAATCACACAAGATTTGACTTTTTAGGCTAGAACTGAAGTAGCGCCAACTGTTTAATTCAATATACAGTCAAGAAAGTAGCTCTGAAGCCGAGAAACGGGATCGACCATAAGCACTACCGTGAAATTACATGCAATTTTCAAATTTCTTGTACTTGCTAATTTTGCGACCTCGGGCAGCTATGTTACCATGGAGGAATCACACAAGATTTGACTTTTTAGGCTAGAACTGAAGTAGCGCCAACTGTTTAATTCAAAATACAGTCAAGAAAGTAGCTCTGAAGCCGAGAAACGGGATCGACCATAAGCACTACCGTGAAATTACATGCAATTTTCAAATTTCTTGTACTTGCTAACTTTGCGACCTCGGGCAGCTATGTTACCATGGAGGAATCACACAAGATTTGACTTTTTAGGCTAGAACTGAAGTAGCGCCAACTGTTTAATTCAATATACAGTCAAGAAAGTAGCTCTGAAGCCGAGAAACGGGATCGACCATAAGCACTACCGTGAAATTACATGCAATTTTCAAATTTCTTGTACTTGCTAACTTTGCGACCTCGGGCAGCTATGTTACCATGGAGGAATCACACAAGATTTGACTTTTTAGGCTAGAACTGAAGTAGCACCAACTGTTTAACTCAAAATACAGTCAAGAAAGTGGCTCTGAAGCCGAGAAACGGGATCGACCATAAGCACTAATGTGAAATTACGTACAATTTTCAAATTTCTTGTACTTGCTAACTTTGCGACCTCGGGCAGCTATGTTACCATGGAGGAACCACACAAGATTTGACTTTTTAGGCTAGAACTGAAGTAGCACCAACTGTTTAACTCAAAATACAGTCAAGAAAGTGGCTCTGAAGCCGAGAAACGGGATCGACCATAAGCACTAATGTGAAATTACGTACAATTTTCAAATTTCTTGTACTTGCTAACTTTGCGACCTCGGGCAGCTATGTTACCATGGAGGAACCACACAAGATTTGACTTTTTAGGCTAGAACTGAAGTAGCACCAACTGTTTAACTCAAAATACAGTCAAGAAAGTGGCTCTGAAGCCGAGAAACGGGATCGACCATAAGCACTAATGTGAAATTACGTACAATTTTCAAATTTCTTGTACTTGCTAACTTTGCGACCTCGGGCAGCTATGTTACCATGGAGGAACCACACAAGATTTGACTTTTTAGGCTAGAACTGAAGTAGCACCAACTGTTTAACTCAAAATACAGTCAAGAAAGTGGCTCTGAAGCCGAGAAACGGGATCGACCATAAGCACTAATGTGAAATTACGTACAATTTTCAAATTTCTTGTACTTGCTAACTTTGCGACCTCGGGCAGCTATGTTACCATGGAGGAATCACACAAGATTTGACTTTTTAGGCTAGAACTGAAGTAGCGCCAACTGTTTAATTCAAAATACAGTCAAGAGAGTAGCTCTGAAGCCGAGAAACGGGATCGACCATAAGCACTACTGTGAAATTACATGCAATTTTCAAATTTCTTGTACTTGCTAACTTTGCGACCTCGGGCAGCTATGTTACCATGGAGGAATCACACAAGATTTGACTTTTTAGGCTAGAACTGAAGTAGCACCAACTGTTTAACTCAAAATACAGTCAAGAAAGTGGCTCTGAAGCCGAGAAACGGGATCGACCATAAGCACTAATGTGAAATTACGTACAATTTTCAAATTTCTTGTACTTGCTAACTTTGCGACCTCGGGCAGCTATGTCACCATGGAGGAATCACACAAGATTTGACTTTTTAGGCTAGAACTGAAGTAGCGCCAACTGTTTAATTCAAAATACAGTCAAGAAAGTAGCTCTGAAGCCGAGAAACGGGATCGACCATAAGCACTGCCGTGAAATTACATGCAATTTTCAAATTTCTTGTACTTGCTAACTTTGCGACCTCGGGCAGCTATGTTACCATGGAGGAATCACACAAGATTTGACTTTTTAGGCTAGAACTGAAGTAGCACCAACTGTTTAACTCAAAATACAGTCAAGAAAGTGGCTCTGAAGCCGAGAAACGGGATCGACCATAAGCACTAATGTGAAATTACGTACAATTTTCAAATTTCTTGTACTTGCTAACTTTGCGACCTCGGGCAGCTATGTTTCCATGGAGGAATCACACAAGATTTGACTTTTTAGGCTAGAACTGAAGTAGCGCCAACTGTTTAATTCAAAATACAGTCAAGAAAGTAGCTCTGAAGCCGAGAAACGGGATCGACCATAAGCACTACCGTGAAATTACATGCAATTTTCAAATTTCTTGTACTTGCTAACTTTGCGACCTCGGGCAGCTATGTTACCATGGAGGAATCACACAAGATTTGACTTTGTAGGCTAGAACTGAAGTAGCGCCAACTGTTTAATTCAAAATACAGTCAAGAAAGTAGCTCTGAAGCCGAGAAACGGGATCGACCATAAGCACTACCGTGAAATTACATGCAATTTTCAAATTTCTTGTACTTGCTAACTTTGCGACCTCGGGCAGCTATGTTACCATGGAGGAATCACACAAGATTTGACTTTTTAGGCTAGAACTGAAGTAGCGCCAACTGTTTAATTCAAAATACAGTCAAGAAAGTAGCTCTGAAGCCGAGAAACGGGATCGACCATAAGCACTACCGTGAAATTACATGCAATTTTCAAATTTCTTGTACTTGCTAACTTTGCGACCTCGGGCAGCTATGTTACCATGGAGGAATCACACAAGATTTGACTTTTTAGGCTAGAACTGAAGTAGCGCCAACTGTTTAATTCAAAATACAGTCAAGAAAGTAGCTCTGAAGCCGAGAAACGGGATCGACCATAAGCACTACAGTGAAATTACATGCAATTTTCAAATTTCTTGTACTTGCTAACTTTGCGACCTCGGGCAGCTATGTTACCATGGAGGAATCACACAAGATTTGACTTTTTAGGCTAGAACTGAAGTAGCACCAACTGTTTAACTCAAAATACAGTCAAGAAAGTAGCTCTGAAGCCGAGAAACGGGATCGACCATAAGCACTAATGTGAAATTACGTACAATTTTCGAATTTCTTGTACTTGCTAACTTTGCGACCTCGGGCAGCTATGTTACCATGGAGGAATCACACAAGATTTGACTTTTTAGGCTAGAACTGAAGTAGCGCCAACTGTTTAATTCAAAATACAGTCAAGAAAGTAGCTCTGAAGCCGAGAAACGGGATCGACCATAAGCACTACCGTGAAATTACATGCAATTTTCAAATTTCTTGTACTTGCTAACTTTGCGACCTCGGGCAGCTATGTTACCATGGAGGAATCACACAAGATTTGACTTTTTAGGCTAGAACTGAAGTAGCACCAACTGTTTAACTCAAAATACAGTCAAGAAAGTAGCTCTGACGCCGAGAAACGGGATCGACCATAAGCACTAATGTGAAATTACATGCAATTTTCAAATTTCTTGTACTTGCTAACTTTGCGACCTCGGGCAGCTATGTTACCATGGAGGAATCACACAAGATTTGACTTTTTAGGCTAGAACTGAAGTAGCGCCAACTGTTTAACTCAAAATACAGTCAAGAAAGTAGCTCTGAAGCCGAGAAACGGGATCGACCATAAGCACTACCGTGAAATTACATGCAATTTTCAAATTTCTTGTACTTGCTAACTTTGCGACCTCGGGCAGCTATGTTACCATGGAGGAATCACACAAGATTTGACTTTTTAGGCTAGAACTGAAGTAGCGCCAACTGTTTAATTCAAAATACAGTCAAGAAAGTAGCTCTCAAGCCGAGAAACGGGATCGACCATAAGCACTACCGTGAAATTACATGCAATTTTCAAATTTCTTGTACTTGCTAACTTTGCGACCTCGGGCAGCTATGTTACCATGGAGGAATCACACAAGATTTGACTTTTTAGGCTAGAACTGAAGTAGCGCCAACTGTTTAATTCAAAATACAGTCAAGAAAGTAGCTCTGAAGCCGAGAAACGGGATCGACCATAAGCACTACCGTGAAATTACATGCAATTTTCAAATTTCTTGTACTTGCTAACTTTGCGACCTCGGGCAGCTATGTTACCATGGAGGAATCACACAAGATTTGACTTTTTAGGCTAGAACTGAAGTAGCACCAACTGTTTAACTCAAAATACAGTCAAGAAAGTGGCTCTGAAGCCGAGAAACGGGATCGACCATAAGCACTAATGTGAAATTACGTACAATTTTCAAATTTCTTGTACTTGCTAACTTTGCGACCTCGGGCAGCTATGTTACCATGGAGGAATCACACAAGATTTGACTTTTTAGGCTAGAACTGAAGTAGCACCAACTGTTTAACTCAAAATACAGTCAAGAAAGTGGCTCTGAAGCCGAGAAACGGGATCGACCATAAGCACTAATGTGAAATTACGTACAATTTTCAAATTTCTTGTACTTGCTAACTTTGCGACCTCGGGCAGCTATGTTACCATGGAGGAACCACACAAGATTTGACTTTTTAGGCTAGAACTGAAGTAGCACCAACTGTTTAACTCAAAATACAGTCAAGAAAGTGGCTCTGAAGCCGAGAAACGGGATCGACCATAAGCACTAATGTGAAATTACGTACAATTTTCAAATTTCTTGTACTTGCTAACTTTGCGACCTCGGGCAGCTATGTTACCATGGAGGAATCACACAAGATTTGACTTTTTAGGCTAGAACTGAAGTAGCGCCAACTGTTTAATTCAAAATACAGTCAAGAAAGTAGCTCTGAAGCCGAGAAACGGGATCGACCATAAGCACTACCGTGGAATTACATGCAATTTTCACATTTCTTGTACTTGCTAACTTTGCGACCTCGGGCAGCTATGTTACCATGGAGGAATCACACAAGATTTGACTTTTTAGGCTAGAACTGAAGTAGCGCCAACTGTTTAATTCAAAATACAGTCAAGAAAGTAGCTCTGAAGAATTTCTTGTACTTGCTAACTTTGCGACCTCGGGCAGCTATGTTACCATAGAGGAATCACACAAGATTTGACTTTTTAGGCTAGAACTGAAGTAGCACCAACTGTTTAACTCAAAATACAGTCAAGAAAGTAGCTCTGAAGCCGAGAAACGGGATCGACCATAAGCACTAATGTGAAATTACATGCAATTTTCAAATTTCTTGTACTTGCTAACTTTGCGACCTCGGGCAGCTATGTTACCATGGAGGAATCACACAAGATTTGACTTTTTAGGCTAGAACTGAAGTAGGGCCAACTGTTTAATTCAAAATACAGTCAAGAAAGTAGCTCTGAAGCCGAGAAACGGGATCGACCATAAGCACTACCGTGAAATTACATGCAATTTTCAAATTACTTGTACTTGCTAACTTTGCGACCTCGGGCAGCTATGTTACCATGGAGGAATCACACAAGATTTGACTTTTTAGGCTAGAACTGAAGTAGCACCAACTGTTTAACTCAAAATACAGTCAAGAAAGTGGCTCTGAAGCCGAGAAACGGGATCGACCATAAGCACTAATGTGAAATTACGTACAATTTTCAAATTTCTTGTACTTGCTAACTTTGCGACCTCGGGCAGCTATGTTACCATGGAGGAATCACACAAGATTTGACTTTTTAGGCTAGAACTGAAGTAGCGCCAACTGTTTAATTCAATATACAGTCAAGAAAGTAGCTCTCAAGCCGAGAAACGGGATCGACCATAAGCACTACCGTGAAATTACATGCAATTTTCAAATTTCTTGTACTTGCTAACTTTGCGACCTCGGGCAGCTATGTTACCATGGAGGAATCACACAAGATTTGACTTTTTAGGCTAGAACTGAAGTAGCGCCAACTGTTTAATTCAAAATACAGTCAAGAAAGTAGCTCTGAAGCCGAGAAACGGGATCGACCATAAGCACTACCGTGAAATTACATGCAATTTTCAAATTTCTTGTACTTGCTAACTTTGCGACCTCGGGCAGCTATGTTACCATGGAGGAATCACACAAGATTTGACTTTTTAGGCTAGAACTGAAGTAGCGCCAACTGTTTAATTCAATATACAGTCAAGAAAGTAGCTCTGAAGCCGAGAAACGGGATCGACCATAAGCACTACCGTGAAATTACATGCAATTTTCAAATTTCTTGTACTTGCTAACTTTGCGACCTCGGGCAGCTATGTTACCATGGAGGAATCACACAAGATTTGACTTTTTAGGCTAGAACTGAAGTAGCACCAACTGTTTAACTCAAAATACAGTCAAGAAAGTGGCTCTGAAGCCGAGAAACGGGATCGACCATAAGCACTAATGTGAAATTACGTACAATTTTCAAATTTCTTGTACTTGCTAACTTTGCGACCTCGGGCAGCTATGTTACCATGGAGGAACCACACAAGATTTGACTTTTTAGGCTAGAACTGAAGTAGCACCAACTGTTTAACTCAAAATACAGTCAAGAAAGTGGCTCTGAAGCCGAGAAACGGGATCGACCATAAGCACTAATGTGAAATTACGTACAATTTTCAAATTTCTTGTACTTGCTAACTTTGCGACCTCGGGCAGCTATGTTACCATGGAGGAACCACACAAGATTTGACTTTTTAGGCTAGAACTGAAGTAGCACCAACTGTTTAACTCAAAATACAGTCAAGAAAGTGGCTCTGAAGCCGAGAAACGGGATCGACCATAAGCACTAATGTGAAATTACGTACAATTTTCAAATTTCTTGTACTTGCTAACTTTGCGACCTCGGGCAGCTATGTTACCATGGAGGAACCACACAAGATTTGACTTTTTAGGCTAGAACTGAAGTAGCACCAACTGTTTAACTCAAAATACAGTCAAGAAAGTGGCTCTGAAGCCGAGAAACGGGATCGACCATAAGCACTAATGTGAAATTACGTACAATTTTCAAATTTCTTGTACTTGCTAACTTTGCGACCTCGGGCAGCTATGTTACCATGGAGGAATCACACAAGATTTGACTTTTTAGGCTAGAACTGAAGTAGCGCCAACTGTTTAATTCAAAATACAGTCAAGAGAGTAGCTCTGAAGCCGAGAAACGGGATCGACCATAAGCACTACTGTGAAATTACATGCAATTTTCAAATTTCTTGTACTTGCTAACTTTGCGACCTCGGGCAGCTATGTTACCATGGAGGAATCACACAAGATTTGACTTTTTAGGCTAGAACTGAAGTAGCACCAACTGTTTAACTCAAAATACAGTCAAGAAAGTGGCTCTGAAGCCGAGAAACGGGATCGACCATAAGCACTAATGTGAAATTACGTACAATTTTCAAATTTCTTGTACTTGCTAACTTTGCGACCTCGGGCAGCTATGTCACCATGGAGGAATCACACAAGATTTGACTTTTTAGGCTAGAACTGAAGTAGCGCCAACTGTTTAATTCAAAATACAGTCAAGAAAGTAGCTCTGAAGCCGAGAAACGGGATCGACCATAACCACTGCCGTGAAATTACATGCAATTTTCAAATTTCTTGTACTTGCTAACTTTGCGACCTCGGGCAGCTATGTTACCATGGAGGAATCACACAAGATTTGACTTTTTAGGCTAGAACTGAAGTAGCACCAACTGTTTAACTCAAAATACAGTCAAGAAAGTGGCTCTGAAGCCGAGAAACGGGATCGACCATAAGCACTAATGTGAAATTACGTACAATTTTCAAATTTCTTGTACTTGCTAACTTTGCGACCTCGGGCAGCTATGTTACCATGGAGGAATCACACAAGATTTGACTTTTTAGGCTAGAACTGAAGTAGCGCCAACTGTTTAATTCAAAATACAGTCAAGAAAGTAGCTCTGAAGCCGAGAAACGGGATCGACCATAAGCACTAATGTGAAATTACGTACAATTTTCAAATTTCTTGTACTTGCTAACTTTGCGACCTCGGGCAGCTATGTTACCATGGAGGAACCACACAAGATTTGACTTTTTAGGCTAGAACTGAAGTAGCGCCAACTGTTTAATTCAAAATACAGTCAAGAAAGTAGCTCTCAAGCCGAGAAACGGGATCGACCATAAGCACTACCGTGAAATTACATGCAATTTTCAAATTTCTTGTACTTGCTAACTTTGCGACCTCGGGCAGCTATGTTACCATGGAGGAATCACACAAGATTTGACTTTTTAGGCTAGAACTGAAGTAGCACCAACTGTTTAACTCAAAATACAGTCAAGAAAGTGGCTCTGAAGCCGAGAAACGGGATCGACCATAAGCACTAATGTGAAATTACGTACAATTTTCAAATTTCTTGTACTTGCTAACTTTGCGACCTCGGGCAGCTATGTTACCATGGAGGAATCACACAAGATTTGACTTTTTAGGCTAGAACTGAAGTAGCGCCAACTGTTTAATTCAAAATACAGTCAAGAGAGTAGCTCTGAAGCCGAGAAACGGGATCGACCATAAGCACTACTGTGAAATTACATGCAATTTTCAAATTTCTTGTACTTGCTAACTTTGCGACCTCGGGCAGCTATGTTACCATGGAGGAATCACACAAGATTTGACTTTTTAGGCTAGAACTGAAGTAGCACCAACTGTTTAACTCAAAATACAGTCAAGAAAGTGGCTCTGAAGCCGAGAAACGGGATCGACCATAAGCACTAATGTGAAATTACGTACAATTTTCAAATTTCTTGTACTTGCTAACTTTGCGACCTCGGGCAGCTATGTCACCATGGAGGAATCACACAAGATTTGACTTTTTAGGCTAGAACTGAAGTAGCGCCAACTGTTTAATTCAAAATACAGTCAAGAAAGTAGCTCTGAAGCCGAGAAACGGGATCGACCATAACCACTGCCGTGAAATTACATGCAATTTTCAAATTTCTTGTACTTGCTAACTTTGCGACCTCGGGCAGCTATGTTACCATGGAGGAATCACACAAGATTTGGCTTTTTAGGCTAGAACTGAAGTAGCACCAACTGTTTAACTCAAAATACAGTCAAGAAAGTGGCTCTGAAGCCGAGAAACGGGATCGACCATAAGCACTAATGTGAAATTACGTACAATTTTCAAATTTCTTGTACTTGCTAACTTTGCGACCTCGGGCAGCTATGTCACCATGGAGGAATCACACAAGATTTGACTTTTTAGGCTAGAACTGAAGTAGCGCCAACTGTTTAATTCAAAATACAGTCAAGAAAGTAGCTCTGAAGCCGAGAAACGGGATCGACCATAACCACTGCCGTGAAATTACATGCAATTTTCAAATTTCTTGTACTTGCTAACTTTGCGACCTCGGGCAGCTATGTTACCATGGAGGAATCACACAAGATTTGACTTTTTAGGCTAGAACTGAAGTAGCACCAACTGTTTAACTCAAAATACAGTCAAGAAAGTGGCTCTGAAGCCGAGAAACGGGATCGACCATAAGCACTAATGTGAAATTACGTACAATTTTCAAATTTCTTGTACTTGCTAACTTTGCGACCTCGGGCAGCTATGTTACCATGGAGGAATCACACAAGATTTGACTTTTTAGGCTAGAACTGAAGTAGCGCCAACTGTTTAATTCAAAATACAGTCAAGAAAGTAGCTCTGAAGCCGAGAAACGGGATCGACCATAAGCACTAATGTGAAATTACGTACAATTTTCAAATTTCTTGTACTTGCTAACTTTGCGACCTCGGGCAGCTATGTTACCATGGAGGAACCACACAAGATTTGACTTTTTAGGCTAGAACTGAAGTAGCGCCAACTGTTTAATTCAAAATACAGTCAAGAAAGTAGCTCTCAAGCCGAGAAACGGGATCGACCATAAGCACTACCGTGAAATTACATGCAATTTTCAAATTTCTTGTACTTGCTAACTTTGCGACCTCGGGCAGCTATGTTACCATGGAGGAATCACACAAGATTTGACTTTTTAGGCTAGAACTGAAGTAGCACCAACTGTTTAACTCAAAATACAGTCAAGAAAGTGGCTCTGAAGCCGAGAAACGGGATCGACCATAAGCACTAATGTGAAATTACGTACAATTTTCAAATTTCTTGTACTTGCTAACTTTGCGACCTCGGGCAGCTATGTTACCATGGAGGAACCACACAAGATTTGACTTTTTAGGCTAGAACTGAAGTAGCACCAACTGTTTAACTCAAAATACAGTCAAGAAAGTAGCTCTGAAGCCGAGAAACGGCATCGACCATAAGCACTAATGTGAAATTACGTACAATTTTCAAATTTCTTGTACTTGCTAACTTTGCGACCTCGGGCAGCTATGTTACCATGGAGGAATCACACAAGATTTAACTTTTTAGGCTAGAACTGAAGTAGCGCCAACTGTTTAATTCAAAATACAGTCAAGAAAGTAGCTCTGAAGCCGAGAAACGGGATCGACCATAAGCACTACCGTGAAATTACATGCAATTTTCAAATTTCTTGTACTTGCTAACTTTGCGACCTCGGGCAGCTATGTTACCATGGAGGAATCACACAAGATTTGACTTTTTAGGCTAGAACTGAAGTAGCGCCAACTGTTTATTTCAAAATACAGTCAAGAAAGTAGCTCTGAAGCCGAGAAACGGGATCGACCATAAGCACTACCGTGAAATTACATGCAATTTTCAAATTTCTTGTACTTGCTAACTTTGCGACCTCGGGCAGCTATGTTACCATGGAGGAATCACACAAGATTTGACTTTTTAGGCTAGAACTGAAGTAGCACCAACTGTTTAACTCAAAATACAGTCAAGAAAGTGGCTCCGAAGCCGAGAAACGGGATCGACCATAAGCACTAATGTGAAATTACGTACAATTTTCAAATTTCTTGTACTTGCTAACTTTGCAACCTCGGGCAGCTATGTTACCATGGAGGAATCACACAAGATTTGACTTTTTAGGCTAGAACTGAAGTAGCACCAACTGTTTAACTCAAAATACAGTCAAGAAAGTGGCTCTGAAGCCGAGAAACGGGATCGACCATAAGCACTAATGTGAAATTACGTACAATTTTCAAATTTCTTGTACTTGCTAACTTTGCGACCTCGGGCAGCTATGTTACCATGGAGGAATCACACAAGATTTGACTTTTTAGGCTAGAACTGAAGTAGCGCCAACTGTTTAATTCAAAATACAGTCAAGAAAGTAGCTCTGAAGCCGAGAAACGGGATCGACCATAAGCACTACCGTGAAATTACATGCAATTTTCAAATTTCTTGTACTTGCTAACTTTGCGACCTCGGGCAGCTATGTTACCATGGACGAATCACACAAGATTTGACTTTTTAGGCTAGAACTGAAGTAGCACCAACTGTTTAACTCAAAATACAGTCAAGAAAGTAGCTCTGAAGCCGAGAAACGGGATCGACCATAAGCACTACCGTGAAATTACATGCAATTTTCAAATTTCTTGTACTTGCTAACTTTGCGACCTCGGGCAGCTATGTTACCATGGAGGAATCACACAAGATTTGACTTTTTAGGCTAGAACTGAAGTAGCACCAACTGTTTAACTCAAAATACAGTCAAGAAAGTAGCTCTGAAGCCGAGAAACGGGATCGACCATAAGCACTACCGTGAAATTACATGCAATTTTCAAATTTCTTGTACTTGCTAACTTTGCGACCTCGGGCAGCTATGTTACCATGGAGGAATCACACAAGATTTGACTTTTTAGGCTAGAACTGAAGTAGCACCAACTGTTTAACTCAAAATACAGTCAAGAAAGTGGCTCTGAAGCCGAGAAACGGGATCGACCATAAGCACTACCGTGAAATTACATGCAATTTTCAAATTTCTTGTACTTGCTAACTTTGCGACCTCGGGCAGCTATGTTACCATGGAGGAATCACACAAGATTTGACTTTTTAGGCTAGAACTGAAGTAGCACCAACTGTTTAACTCAAAATACAGTCAAGAAAGTGGCTCTGAAGCCGAGAAACGGGATCGACCATAAGCACTAATGTGAAATTACGTACAATTTTCAAATTTCTTGTACTTGCTAACTTTGCGACCTCGGGCAGCTATGTTACCATGGAGGAACCACACAAGATTTGACTTTTTAGGCTAGAACTGAAGTAGCGCCAACTGTTTAATTCAAAATACAGTCAAGAAAGTAGCTCTCAAGCCGAGAAACGGGATCGACCATAAGCACTACCGTGAAATTACATGCAATTTTCAAATTTCTTGTACTTGCTAACTTTGCGACCTCGGGCAGCTATGTTACCATGGAGGAATCACACAAGATTTGACTTTTTAGGCTAGAACTGAAGTAGCACCAACTGTTTAACTCAAAATACAGTCAAGAAAGTGGCTCTGAAGCCGAGAAACGGGATCGACCATAAGCACTAATGTGAAATTACGTACAATTTTCAAATTTCTTGTACTTGCTAACTTTGCGACCTCGGGCAGCTATGTTACCATGGAGGAACCACACAAGATTTGACTTTTTAGGCTAGAACTGAAGTAGCACCAACTGTTTAACTCAAAATACAGTCAAGAAAGTAGCTCTGAAGCCGAGAAACGGCATCGACCATAAGCACTAATGTGAAATTACGTACAATTTTCAAATTTCTTGTACTTGCTAACTTTGCGACCTCGGGCAGCTATGTTACCATGGAGGAATCACACAAGATTTAACTTTTTAGGCTAGAACTGAAGTAGCGCCAACTGTTTAATTCAAAATACAGTCAAGAAAGTAGCTCTGAAGCCGAGAAACGGGATCGACCATAAGCACTACCGTGAAATTACATGCAATTTTCAAATTTCTTGTACTTGCTAACTTTGCGACCTCGGGCAGCTATGTTACCATGGAGGAATCACACAAGATTTGACTTTTTAGGCTAGAACTGAAGTAGCGCCAACTGTTTATTTCAAAATACAGTCAAGAAAGTAGCTCTGAAGCCGAGAAACGGGATCGACCATAAGCACTACCGTGAAATTACATGCAATTTTCAAATTTCTTGTACTTGCTAACTTTGCGACCTCGGGCAGCTATGTTACCATGGAGGAATCACACAAGATTTGACTTTTTAGGCTAGAACTGAAGTAGCACCAACTGTTTAACTCAAAATACAGTCAAGAAAGTGGCTCCGAAGCCGAGAAACGGGATCGACCATAAGCACTAATGTGAAATTACGTACAATTTTCAAATTTCTTGTACTTGCTAACTTTGCAACCTCGGGCAGCTATGTTACCATGGAGGAATCACACAAGATTTGACTTTTTAGGCTAGAACTGAAGTAGCACCAACTGTTTAACTCAAAATACAGTCAAGAAAGTGGCTCTGAAGCCGAGAAACGGGATCGACCATAAGCACTAATGTGAAATTACGTACAATTTTCAAATTTCTTGTACTTGCTAACTTTGCGACCTCGGGCAGCTATGTTACCATGGAGGAATCACACAAGATTTGACTTTTTAGGCTAGAACTGAAGTAGCGCCAACTGTTTAATTCAAAATACAGTCAAGAAAGTAGCTCTGAAGCCGAGAAACGGGATCGACCATAAGCACTACCGTGAAATTACATGCAATTTTCAAATTTCTTGTACTTGCTAACTTTGCGACCTCGGGCAGCTATGTTACCATGGACGAATCACACAAGATTTGACTTTTTAGGCTAGAACTGAAGTAGCACCAACTGTTTAACTCAAAATACAGTCAAGAAAGTAGCTCTGAAGCCGAGAAACGGGATCGACCATAAGCACTACCGTGAAATTACATGCAATTTTCAAATTTCTTGTACTTGCTAACTTTGCGACCTCGGGCAGCTATGTTACCATGGAGGAATCACACAAGATTTGACTTTTTAGGCTAGAACTGAAGTAGCACCAACTGTTTAACTCAAAATACAGTCAAGAAAGTAGCTCTGAAGCCGAGAAACGGGATCGACCATAAGCACTACCGTGAAATTACATGCAATTTTCAAATTTCTTGTACTTGCTAACTTTGCGACCTCGGGCAGCTATGTTACCATGGAGGAATCACACAAGATTTGACTTTTTAGGCTAGAACTGAAGTAGCACCAACTGTTTAACTCAAAATACAGTCAAGAAAGTGGCTCTGAAGCCGAGAAACGGGATCGACCATAAGCACTACCGTGAAATTACATGCAATTTTCAAATTTCTTGTACTTGCTAACTTTGCGACCTCGGGCAGCTATGTTACCATGGAGGAATCACACAAGATTTGACTTTTTAGGCTAGAACTGAAGTAGCACCAACTGTTTAACTCAAAATACAGTCAAGAAAGTGGCTCTGAAGCCGAGAAACGGGATCGACCATAAGCACTAATGTGAAATTACGTACAATTTTCAAATTTCTTGTACTTGCTAACTTTGCGACCTCGGGCAGCTATGTTACCATGGAGGAATCACACAAGATTTGACTTTTTAGGCTAGAACTGAAGTAGCGCCAACTGTTTAACTCAAAATACAGTCAAGAAAGTAGCTCTGAAGCCGAGAAACGGGATCGACCATAAGCACTAATGTGAAATTACGTACAATTTTCAAATTTCTTGTACTTGCTAACTTTGCGACCTCGGGCAGCTATGTTACCATGGAGGAACCACACAAGATTTGACTTTTTAGGCTAGAACTGAAGTAGCACCAACTGTTTAACTCAAAATACAGTCAAGAAAGTGGCTCTGAAGCCGAGAAACGGGATCGACCATAAGCACTAATGTGAAATTACGTACAATTTTCAAATTTCTTGTACTTGCTAACTTTGCGACCTCGGGCAGCTATGTTACCATGGAGGAATCACACAAGATTTGACTTTTTAGGCTAGAACTGAAGTAGCGCCAACTGTTTAATTCAAAATACAGTCAAGAAAGTAGCTCTGAAGCCGAGAAACGGGATCGACCATAAGCACTACCGTGAAATTACATGCAATTTTCAAATTTCTTGTACTTGCTAACTTTGCGACCTCGGGCAGCTATGTTACCATGGAGGAATCACACAAGATTTGACTTTTTAGGCTAGAACTGAAGTAGCGCCAACTGTTTAATTCAAAATACAGTCAAGAAAGTAGCTCTGAAGCCGAGAAACGGGATCGACCATAAGCACTACCGTGAAATTACATGCAATTTTCAAATTTCTTGTACTTGCTAACTTTGCGACCTCGGGCAGCTATGTTACCATGGAGGAATCACACAAGATTTGACTTTTTAGGCTAGAACTGAAGTAGCACCAACTGTTTAACTCAAAATACAGTCAAGAAAGTAGCTCTGAAGCCGAGAAACGGGATCGACCATAAGCACTAATGTGAAATTACGTACAATTTTCAAATTTCTTGTACTTGCTAACTTTGCGACCTCGGGCAGCTATGTTACCATGGAGGAATCACACAAGATTTGACTTTTTAGGCTAGAACTGAAGTAGCGCCAACTGTTTAATTCAAAATACAGTCAAGAAAGTAGCTCTGAAGCCGAGAAACGGGATCGACCATAAGCACTACCGTGAAATTACATGCAATTTTCAAATTTCTTGTACTTGCTAACTTTGCGACCTCGGGCAGCTATGTTACCATGGAGGAATCACACAAGATTTGACTTTTTAGGCTAGAACTGAAGTAGCACCAACTGTTTAACTCAAAATACAGTCAAGAAAGTAGCTCTGACGCCGAGAAACGGGATCGACCATAAGCACTAATGTGAAATTACATGCAATTTTCAAATTTCTTGTACTTGCTAACTTTGCGACCTCGGGCAGCTATGTTACCATGGAGGAATCACACAAGATTTGACTTTTTAGGCTAGAACTGAAGTAGCGCCAACTGTTTAATTCAAAATACAGTCAAGAAAGTAGCTCTGAAGCCGAGAAACGGGATCGACCATAAGCACTACCGTGAAATTACATGCAATTTTCAAATTTCTTGTACTTGCTAACTTTGCGACCTCGGGCAGCTATGTTACCATGGAGGAATCACACAAGATTTGACTTTTTAGGCTAGAACTGAAGTAGCGCCAACTGTTTAATTCAAAATACAGTCAAGAAAGTAGCTCTCAAGCCGAGAAACGGGATCGACCATAAGCACTACCGTGAAATTACATGCAATTTTCAAATTTCTTGTACTTGCTAACTTTGCGACCTCGGGCAGCTATGTTACCATGGAGGAATCACACAAGATTTGACTTTTTAGGCTAGAACTGAAGTAGCGCCAACTGTTTAATTCAAAATACAGTCAAGAAAGTAGCTCTGAAGCCGAGAAACGGGATCGACCATAAGCACTACCGTGAAATTACATGCAATTTTCAAATTTCTTGTACTTGCTAACTTTGCGACCTCGGGCAGCTATGTTACCATGGAGGAATCACACAAGATTTGACTTTTTAGGCTAGAACTGAAGTAGCGCCAACTGTTTAATTCAAAATACAGTCAAGAAAGTAGCTCTGAAGCCGAGAAACGGGATCGACCATAAGCACTACCGTGGAATTACATGCAATTTTCAAATTTCTTGTACTTGCTAACTTTGCGACCTCGGGCAGCTATGTTACCATGGAGGAATCACACAAGATTTGACTTTTTAGGCTAGAACTGAAGTAGCGCCAACTGTTTAATTCAAAATACAGTCAAGAAAGTAGCTCTGAAGCCGAGAAACGGGATCGACCATAAGCACTACCGTGAAATTACATGCAATTTTCAAATTTCTTGTACTTGCTAACTTTGCGACCTCGGGCAGCTATGTTACCATGGAGGAATCACACAAGATTTGACTTTTTAGGCTAGAACTGAAGTAGCGCCAACTGTTTAATTCAAAATACAGTCAAGAAAGTAGCTCTGAAGCCGAGAAACGGGATCGACCATAAGCACTACCGTGAAATTACATGCAATTTTCAAATTTCTTGTACTTGCTAACTTTGCGACCTCGGGCAGCTATGTTACCATGGAGGAATCACACAAGATTTGACTTTTTAGGCTAGAACTGAAGTAGCGCCAACTGTTTAATTCAAAATACAGTCAAGAAAGTAGCTCTGAAGCCGAGAAACGGGATCGACCATAAGCACTACCGTGAAATTACATGCAATTTTCAAATTTCTTGTACTTGCTAACTTTGCGACCTCGGGCAGCTATGTTACCATGGAGGAATCACACAAGATTTGACTTTTTAGGCTAGAACTGAAGTAGCACCAACTGTTTAACTCAAAATACAGTCAAGAAAGTGGCTCTGAAGCCGAGAAACGGGATCGACCATAAGCACTAATGTGAAATTACGTACAATTTTCAAATTTCTTGTACTTGCTAACTTTGCGACCTCGGGCAGCTATGTTACCATGGAGGAATCACACAAGATTTGACTTTTTAGGCTAGAACTGAAGTAGCACCAACTGTTTAACTCAAAATACAGTCAAGAAAGTGGCTCTGAAGCCGAGAAACGGGATCGACCATAAGCACTAATGTGAAATTACGTACAATTTTCAAATTTCTTGTACTTGCTAACTTTGCGACCTCGGGCAGCTATGTTACCATGGAGGAATCACACAAGATTTGACTTTTTAGGCTAGAACTGAAGTAGCGCCAACTGTTTAATTCAAAATACAGTCAAGAAAGTAGCTCTGAAGCCGAGAAACGGGATCGACCATAAGCACTACCGTGAAATTACATGCAATTTTCAAATTTCTTGTACTTGCTAACTTTGCGACCTCGGGCAGCTATGTTACCATGGAGGAATCACACAAGATTTGACTTTTTAGGCTAGAACTGAAGTAGCACCAACTGTTTAACTCAAAATACAGTCAAGAAAGTGGCTCTGAAGCCGAGAAACGGGATCGACCATAAGCACTAATGTGAAATTACGTACAATTTTCAAATTTCTTGTACTTGCTAACTTTGCGACCTCGGGCAGCTATGTTACCATGGAGGAATCACACAAGATTTAACTTTTTAGGCTAGAACTGAAGTAGCGCCAACTGTTTAATTCAAAATACAGTCAAGAAAGTAGCTCTGAAGCCGAGAAACGGGATCGACCATAAGCACTACCGTGAAATTACATGCAATTTTCAAATTTCTTGTACTTGCTAACTTTGCGACCTCGGGCAGCTATGTTACCATGGAGGAATCACACAAGATTTGACTTTTTAGGCTAGAACTGAAGTAGCGCCAACTGTTTAATTCAAAATACAGTCAAGAAAGTAGCTCTGAAGCCGAGAAACGGGATCGACCATAAGCACTACCGTGAAATTACATGCAATTTTCAAATTTCTTGTACTTGCTAACTTTGCGACCTCGGGCAGCTATGTTACCATGGAGGAATCACACAAGATTTGACTTTTTAGGCTAGAACTGAAGTAGCACCAACTGTTTAACTCAAAATACAGTCAAGAAAGTGGCTCCGAAGCCGAGAAACGGGATCGACCATAAGCACTAATGTGAAATTACGTACAATTTTCAAATTTCTTGTACTTGCTAACTTTGCAACCTCGGGCAGCTATGTTACCATGGAGGAATCACACAAGATTTGACTTTTTAGGCTAGAACTGAAGTAGCACCAACTGTTTAACTCAAAATACAGTCAAGAAAGTGGCTCTGAAGCCGAGAAACGGGATCGACCATAAGCACTAATGTGAAATTACGTACAATTTTCAAATTTCTTGTACTTGCTAACTTTGCGACCTCGGGCAGCTATGTTACCATGGAGGAACCACGCAAGATTTGACTTTTTAGGCTAGAACTGAAGTAGCACCAACTGTTTAACTCAAAATACAGTCAAGAAAGTGGCTCTGAAGCCGAGAAACGGGATCGACCATAAGCACTAATGTGAAATTACGTACAATTTTCAAATTTCTTGTACTTGCTAACTTTGCGACCTCGGGCAGCTATGTTACCATGGAGGAATCACACAAGATTTGACTTTTTAGGCTAGAACTGAAGTAGCGCCAACTGTTTAATTCAAAATACAGTCAAGAAAGTAGCTCTGAAGCCGAGAAACGGGATCGACCATAAGCACTACCGTGAAATTACATGCAATTTTCAAATTTCTTGTACTTGCTAACTTTGCGACCTCGGGCAGCTATGTTACCATGGAGGAATCACACAAGATTTGACTTTTTAGGCTAGAACTGAAGTAGCACCAACTGTTTAACTCAAAATACAGTCAAGAAAGTGGCTCTGAAGCCGAGAAACGGGATCGACCATAAGCACTAATGTGAAATTACGTACAATTTTCAAATTTCTTGTACTTGCTAACTTTGCGACCTCGGGCAGCTATGTTACCATGGAGGAACCACACAAGATTTGACTTTTTAGGCTAGAACTGAAGTAGCACCAACTGTTTAACTCAAAATACAGTCAAGAAAGTGGCTCTGAAGCCGAGAAACGGGATCGACCATAAGCACTAATGTGAAATTACGTACAATTTTCAAATTTCTTGTACTTGCTAACTTTGCGACCTCGGGCAGCTATGTTACCATGGAGGAACCACACAAGATTTGACTTTTTAGGCTAGAACTGAAGTAGCACCAACTGTTTAACTCAAAATACAGTCAAGAAAGTGGCTCTGAAGCCGAGAAACGGGATCGACCATAAGCACTAATGTGAAATTACGTACAATTTTCAAATTTCTTGTACTTGCTAACTTTGCGACCTCGGGCAGCTATGTTACCATGGAGGAATCACACAAGATTTGACTTTTTAGGCTAGAACTGAAGTAGCACCAACTGTTTAACTCAAAATACAGTCAAGAAAGTGGCTCTGAAGCCGAGAAACGGGATCGACCATAAGCACTAATGTGAAATTACGTACAATTTTCAAATTTCTTGTACTTGCTAACTTTGCGACCTCGGGCAGCTATGTTACCATGGAGGAATCACACAAGATTTGACTTTTTAGGCTAGAACTGAAGTAGCACCAACTGTTTAACTCAAATTACAGTCAAGAAAGTGGCTCTGAAGCCGAGAAACGGGATCGACCATAAGCACTAATGTGAAATTACGTACAATTTTCAAATTTCTTGTACTTGCTAACTTTGCGACCTCGGGCAGCTATGTTACCATGGAGGAACCACACAAGATTTGACTTTTTAGGCTAGAACTGAAGTAGCACCAACTGTTTAACTCAAAATACAGTCAAGAAAGTGGCTCTGAAGCCGAGAAACGGGATCGACCATAAGCACTAATGTGAAATTACGTACAATTTTCAAATTTCTTGTACTTGCTAACTTTGCGACCTCGGGCAGCTATGTTACCATGGAGGAATCACACAAGATTTGACTTTTTAGGCTAGAACTGAAGTAGCGCCAACTGTTTAATTCAAAATACAGTCAAGAAAGTAGCTCTGAAGCCGAGAAACGGGATCGACCATAAGCACTACCGTGAAATTACATGCAATTTTCAAATTTCTTGTACTTGCTAACTTTGCGACCTCGGGCAGCTATGTTACCATGGAGGAATCACACAAGATTTGACTTTTTAGGCTAGAACTGAAGTAGCACCAACTGTTTAACTCAAAATACAGTCAAGAAAGTGGCTCTGAAGCCGAGAAACGGGATCGACCATAAGCACTAATGTGAAATTACGTACAATTTTCAAATTTCTTGTACTTGCTAACTTTGCGACCTCGGGCAGCTATGTTACCATGGAGGAATCACACAAGATTTAACTTTTTAGGCTAGAACTGAAGTAGCGCCAACTGTTTAATTCAAAATACAGTCAAGAAAGTAGCTCTGAAGCCGAGAAACGGGATCGACCATAAGCACTACCGTGAAATTACATGCAATTTTCAAATTTCTTGTACTTGCTAACTTTGCGACCTCGGGCAGCTATGTTACCATGGAGGAATCACACAAGATTTGACTTTTTAGGCTAGAACTGAAGTAGCGCCAACTGTTTAACTCAAAATACAGTCAAGAAAGTGGCTCTGAAGCCGAGAAACGGGATCGACCATAAGCACTACCGTGAAATTACATGCAATTTTCAAATTTCTTGTACTTGCTAACTTTGCGACCTCGGGCAGCTATGTTACCATGGAGGAATCACACAAGATTTGACTTTTTAGGCTAGAACTGAAGTAGCACCAACTGTTTAACTCAAAATACAGTCAAGAAAGTAGCTCTGAAGCCGAGAAACGGGGTCGACCATAAGCACTACCGTGAAATTACATGCAATTTTCAAATTTCTTGTACTTGCTAACTTTGCGACCTCGGGCAGCTATGTTACCATGGAGGAATCACACAAGATTTGACTTTTTAGGCTAGAATTGAAGTAGCACCAACTGTTTAACTCAAAATACAGTCAAGAAAGTGGCTCTGAAGCCGAGAAACGGGATCGACCATAAGCACTACCGTGAAATTACATGCAATTTTCAAATTTCTTGTACTTGCTAACTTTGCGACCTCGGGCAGCTATGTTACCATGGAGGAATCACACAAGATTTGACTTTTTAGGCTAGAACTGAAGTAGCACCAACTGTTTAACTCAAAATACAGTCAAGAAAGTGGCTCTGAAGCCGAGAAACGGGATCGACCATAAGCACTAATGTGAAATTACGTACAATTTTCAAATTTCTTGTACTTGCTAACTTTGCGACCTCGGGCAGCTATGTTACCATGGAGGAATCACACAAGATTTGACTTTTTAGGCTAGAACTGAAGTAGCGCCAACTGTTTAACTCAAAATACAGTCAAGAAAGTAGCTCTGAAGCCGAGAAACGGGATCGACCATAAGCACTAATGTGAAATTACGTACAATTTTCAAATTTCTTGTACTTGCTAACTTTGCGACCTCGGGCAGCTATGTTACCATGGAGGAACCACACAAGATTTGACTTTTTAGGCTAGAACTGAAGTAGCACCAACTGTTTAACTCAAAATACAGTCAAGAAAGTGGCTCTGAAGCCGAGAAACGGGATCGACCATAAGCACTAATGTGAAATTACGTACAATTTTCAAATTTCTTGTACTTGCTAACTTTGCGACCTCGGGCAGCTATGTTACCATGGAGGAATCACACAAGATTTGACTTTTTAGGCTAGAACTGAAGTAGCACCAACTGTTTAACTCAAAATACAGTCAAGAAAGTGGCTCTGAAGCCGAGAAACGGGATCGACCATAAGCACTAATGTGAAATTACGTACAATTTTCAAATTTCTTGTACTTGCTAACTTTGCGACCTCGGGCAGCTATGTTACCATGGAGGAATCACACAAGATTTGACTTTTTAGGCTAGAACTGAAGTAGCGCCAACTGTTTAATTCAAAATACAGTCAAGAAAGTAGCTCTGAAGCCGAGAAACGGGATCGACCATAAGCACTACCGTGAAATTACATGCAATTTTCAAATTTCTTGTACTTGCTAACTTTGCGACCTCGGGCAGCTATGTTACCATGGAGGAATCACACAAGATTTGACTTTTTAGGCTAGAACTGAAGTAGCACCAACTGTTTAACTCAAAATACAGTCAAGAAAGTGGCTCTCAAGCCGAGAAACGGGATCGACCATAAGCACTAATGTGAAATTACGTACAATTTTCAAATTTCTTGTACTTGCTAACTTTGCGACCTCGGGCAGCTATGTTACCATGGAGGAATCACACAAGATTTGACTTTTTAGGCTAGAACTGAAGTAGCACCAACTGTTTAACTCAAAATACAGTCAAGAAAGTGGCTCTGAAGCCGAGAAACGGGATCGACCATAAGCACTAATGTGAAATTACGTACAATTTTCAAATTTCTTGTACTTGCTAACTTTGCGACCTCGGGCAGCTATGTTACCATGGAGGAACCACACAAGATTTGACTTTTTAGGCTAGAACTGAAGTAGCACCAACTGTTTAACTCAAAATACAGTCAAGAAAGTGGCTCTGAAGCCGAGAAACGGGATCGACCATAAGCACTAATGTGAAATTACGTACAATTTTCAAATTTCTTGTACTTGCTAACTTTGCGACCTCGGGCAGCTATGTTACCATGGAGGAATCACACAAGATTTGACTTTTTAGGCTAGAACTGAAGTAGCACCAACTGTTTAACTCAAAATACAGTCAAGAAAGTGGCTCTGAAGCCGAGAAACGGGATCGACCATAAGCACTAATGTGAAATTACGTACAATTTTCAAATTTCTTGTACTTGCTAACTTTGCGACCTCGGGCAGCTATGTTACCATGGAGGAATCACACAAGATTTGACTTTTTAGGCTAGAACTGAAGTAGCACCAACTGTTTAACTCAAATTACAGTCAAGAAAGTGGCTCTGAAGCCGAGAAACGGGATCGACCATAAGCACTAATGTGAAATTACGTACAATTTTCAAATTTCTTGTACTTGCTAACTTTGCGACCTCGGGCAGCTATGTTACCATGGAGGAACCACACAAGATTTGACTTTTTAGGCTAGAACTGAAGTAGCACCAACTGTTTAACTCAAAATACAGTCAAGAAAGTGGCTCTGAAGCCGAGAAACGGGATCGACCATAAGCACTAATGTGAAATTACGTACAATTTTCAAATTTCTTGTACTTGCTAACTTTGCGACCTCGGGCAGCTATGTTACCATGGAGGAATCACACAAGATTTGACTTTTTAGGCTAGAACTGAAGTAGCGCCAACTGTTTAATTCAAAATACAGTCAAGAAAGTAGCTCTGAAGCCGAGAAACGGGATCGACCATAAGCACTACCGTGAAATTACATGCAATTTTCAAATTTCTTGTGCTTGCTAACTTTGCGACCTCGGGCAGCTATGTTACCATGGAGGAATCACACAAGATTTGACTTTTTAGGCTAGAACTGAAGTAGCACCAACTGTTTAACTCAAAATACAGTCAAGAAAGTGGCTCTGAAGCCGAGAAACGGGATCGACCATAAGCATTAATGTGAAATTACGTACAATTTTCAAATTTCTTGTACTTGCTAACTTTGCGACCTCGGGCAGCTATGTTACCATGGAGGAATCACACAAGATTTAACTTTTTAGGCTAGAACTGAAGTAGCGCCAACTGTTTAATTCAAAATACAGTCAAGAAAGTAGCTCTGAAGCCGAGAAACGGGATCGACCATAAGCACTACCGTGAAATTACATGCAATTTTCAAATTTCTTGTACTTGCTAACTTTGCGACCTCGGGCAGCTATGTTACCATGGAGGAATCACACAAGATTTGACTTTTTAGGCTAGAACTGAAGTAGCGCCAACTGTTTAACTCAAAATACAGTCAAGAAAGTGGCTCTGAAGCCGAGAAACGGGATCGACCATAAGCACTACCGTGAAATTACATGCAATTTTCAAATTTCTTGTACTTGCTAACTTTGCGACCTCGGGCAGCTATGTTACCATGGAGGAATCACACAAGATTTGACTTTTTAGGCTAGAACTGAAGTAGCACCAACTGTTTAACTCAAAATACAGTCAAGAAAGTAGCTCTGAAGCCGAGAAACGGGATCGACCATAAGCACTACCGTGAAATTACATGCAATTTTCAAATTTCTTGTACTTGCTAACTTTGCGACCTCGGGCAGCTATGTTACCATGGAGGAATCACACAAGATTTGACTTTTTAGGCTAGAACTGAAGTAGCACCAACTGTTTAACTCAAAATACAGTCAAGAAAGTGGCTCTGAAGCCGAGAAACGGGATCGACCATAAGCACTACCGTGAAATTACATGCAATTTTCAAATTTCTTGTACTTGATAACTTTGCGACCTCGGGCAGCTATGTTACCATGGAGGAATCACACAAGATTTGACTTTTTAGGCTAGAACTGAAGTAGCACCAACTGTTTAACTCAAAATACAGTCAAGAAAGTGGCTCTGAAGCCGAGAAACGGGATCGACCATAAGCACTAATGTGAAATTACGTACAATTTTCAAATTTCTTGTACTTGCTAACTTTGCGACCTCGGGCAGCTATGTTACCATGGAGGAATCACACAAGATTTGACTTTTTAGGCTAGAACTGAAGTAGCGCCAACTGTTTAACTCAAAATACAGTCAAGAAAGTAGCTCTGAAGCCGAGAAACGGGATCGACCATAAGCACTAATGTGAAATTACGTACAATTTTCAAATTTCTTGTACTTGCTAACTTTGCGACCTCGGGCAGCTATGTTACCATGGAGGAACCACACAAGATTTGACTTTTTAGGCTAGAACTGAAGTAGCACCAACTGTTTAACTCAAAATACAGTCAAGAAAGTGGCTCTGAAGCCGAGAAACGGGATCGACCATAAGCACTAATGTGAAATTACGTACAATTTTCAAATTTCTTGTACTTGCTAACTTTGCGACCTCGGGCAGCTATGTTACCATGGAGGAATCACACAAGATTTGACTTTTTAGGCTGGAACTGAAGTAGCGCCAACTGTTTAATTCAAAATACAGTCAAGAAAGTAGCTCTGAAGCCGAGAAACGGGATCGACCATAAGCACTACCGTGAAATTACATGCAATTTTCAAATTTCTTGTACTTGCTAACTTTGCGACCTCGGGCAGCTATGTTACCATGGAGGAATCACACAAGATTTGACTTTTTAGGCTAGAACTGAAGTAGCGCCAACTGTTTAATTCAAAATACAGTCAAGAAAGTAGCTCTGAAGCCGAGAAACGGGATCGACCATAAGCACTACCGTGAAATTACATGCAATTTTCAAATTTCTTGTACTTGCTAACTTTGCGACCTCGGGCAGCTATGTTACCATGGAGGAATCACACAAGATTTGACTTTTTAGGCTAGAACTGAAGTAGCACCAACTGTTTAACTCAAAATACAGTCAAGAAAGTAGCTCTGAAGCCGAGAAACGGGATCGACCATAAGCACTACCGTGAAATTACATGCAATTTTCAAATTTCTTGTACTTGCTAACTTTGCGACCTCGGGCAGCTATGTTACCATGGAGGAATCACACAAGATTTGACTTTTTAGGCTAGAACTGAAGTAGCACCAACTGTTTAACTCAAAATACAGTCAAGAAAGTAGCTCTGACGCCGAGAAACGGGATCGACCATAAGCACTAATGTGAAATTACATGCAATTTTCAAATTTCTTGTACTTGCTAACTTTGCGACCTCGGGCAGCTATGTTACCATGGAGGAATCACACAAGATTTGACTTTTTAGGCTAGAACTGAAGTAGCGCCAACTGTTTAATTCAAAATACAGTCAAGAAAGTAGCTCTGAAGCCGAGAAACGGGATCGACCATAAGCACTACCGTGAAATTACATGCAATTTTCAAATTTCTTGTACTTGCTAACTTTGCGACCTCGGGCAGCTATGTTACCATGGAGGAATCACACAAGATTTGACTTTTTAGGCTAGAACTGAAGTAGCGCCAACTGTTTAATTCAAAATACAGTCAAGAAAGTAGCTCTCAAGCCGAGAAACGGGATCGACCATAAGCACTACCGTGAAATTACATGCAATTTTCAAATTTCTTGTACTTGCTAACTTTGCGACCTCGGGCAGCTATGTTACCATGGAGGAATCACACAAGATTTGACTTTTTAGGCTAGAACTGAAGTAGCGCCAACTGTTTAATTCAAAATACAGTCAAGAAAGTAGCTCTGAAGCCGAGAAACGGGATCGACCATAAGCACTACCGTGAAATTACATGCAATTTTCAAATTTCTTGTACTTGCTAACTTTGCGACCTCGGGCAGCTATGTTACCATGGAGGAATCACACAAGATTTGACTTTTTAGGCTAGAACTGAAGTAGCGCCAACTGTTTAATTCAAAATACAGTCAAGAAAGTAGCTCTGAAGCCGAGAAACGGGATCGACCATAAGCACTACCGTGGAATTACATGCAATTTTCAAATTTCTTGTACTTGCTAACTTTGCGACCTCGGGCAGCTATGTTACCATGGAGGAATCACACAAGATTTGACTTTTTAGGCTAGAACTGAAGTAGCGCCAACTGTTTAATTCAAAATACAGTCAAGAAAGTAGCTCTGAAGCCGAGAAACGGGATCGACCATAAGCACTACCGTGAAATTACATGCAATTTTCAAATTTCTTGTACTTGCTAACTTTGCGACCTCGGGCAGCTATGTTACCATGGAGGAATCACACAAGATTTGACTTTTTAGGCTAGAACTGAAGTAGCGCCAACTGTTTAATTCAAAATACAGTCAAGAAAGTAGCTCTGAAGCCGAGAAACGGGATCGACCATAAGCACTACCGTGAAATTACATGCAATTTTCAAATTTCTTGTACTTGCTAACTTTGCGACCTCGGGCAGCTATGTTACCATGGAGGAATCACACAAGATTTGACTTTTTAGGCTAGAACTGAAGTAGCGCCAACTGTTTAATTCAAAATACAGTCAAGAAAGTAGCTCTGAAGCCGAGAAACGGGATCGACCATAAGCACTACCGTGAAATTACATGCAATTTTCAAATTTCTTGTACTTGCTAACTTTGCGACCTCGGGCAGCTATGTTACCATGGAGGAATCACACAAGATTTGACTTTTTAGGCTAGAACTGAAGTAGCACCAACTGTTTAACTCAAAATACAGTCAAGAAAGTAGCTCTGAAGCCGAGAAACGGGATCGACCATAAGCACTACCGTGAAATTACATGCAATTTTCAAATTTCTTGTACTTGCTAACTTTGCGACCTCGGGCAGCTATGTTACCATGGAGGAATCACACAAGATTTGACTTTTTAGGCTAGAACTGAAGTAGCGCCAACTGTTTAATTCAAAATACAGTCAAGAAAGTAGCTCTGAAGCCGAGAAACGGGATCGACCATAAGCACTACCGTGAAATTACATGCAATTTTCAAATTTCTTGTACTTGCTAACTTTGCGACCTCGGGCAGCTATGTTACCATGGAGGAATCACACAAGATTTGACTTTTTAGGCTAGAACTGAAGTAGCGCCAACTGTTTAATTCAAAATACAGTCAAGAAAGTAGCTCTGAAGCCGAGAAACGGGATCGACCATAAGCACTACCGTGAAATTACATGCAATTTTCAAATTTCTTGTACTTGCTAACTTTGCGACCTCGGGCAGCTATGTTACCATGGAGGAATCACACAAGATTTGACTTTTTAGGCTAGAACTGAAGTAGCACCAACTGTTTAACTCAAAATACAGTCAAGAAAGTAGCTCTGAAGCCGAGAAACGGGATCGACCATAAGCACTACCGTGAAATTACATGCAATTTTCAAATTTCTTGTACTTGCTAACTTTGCGACCTCGGGCAGCTATGTTACCATGGAGGAATCACACAAGATTTGACTTTTTAGGCTAGAACTGAAGTAGCACCAACTGTTTAACTCAAAATACAGTCAAGAAAGTGGCTCTGAAGCCGAGAAACGGGATCGACCATAAGCACTACCGTGAAATTACATGCAATTTTCAAATTTCTTGTACTTGATAACTTTGCGACCTCGGGCAGCTATGTTACCATGGAGGAATCACACAAGATTTGACTTTTTAGGCTAGAACTGAAGTAGCACCAACTGTTTAACTCAAAATACAGTCAAGAAAGTGGCTCTGAAGCCGAGAAACGGGATCGACCATAAGCACTAATGTGAAATTACGTACAATTTTCAAATTTCTTGTACTTGCTAACTTTGCGACCTCGGGCAGCTATGTTACCATGGAGGAATCACACAAGATTTGACTTTTTAGGCTAGAACTGAAGTAGCGCCAACTGTTTAACTCAAAATACAGTCAAGAAAGTAGCTCTGAAGCCGAGAAACGGGATCGACCATAAGCACTAATGTGAAATTACGTACAATTTTCAAATTTCTTGTACTTGCTAACTTTGCGACCTCGGGCAGCTATGTTACCATGGAGGAACCACACAAGATTTGACTTTTTAGGCTAGAACTGAAGTAGCACCAACTGTTTAACTCAAAATACAGTCAAGAAAGTGGCTCTGAAGCCGAGAAACGGGATCGACCATAAGCACTAATGTGAAATTACGTACAATTTTCAAATTTCTTGTACTTGCTAACTTTGCGACCTCGGGCAGCTATGTTACCATGGAGGAATCACACAAGATTTGACTTTTTAGGCTGGAACTGAAGTAGCGCCAACTGTTTAATTCAAAATACAGTCAAGAAAGTAGCTCTGAAGCCGAGAAACGGGATCGACCATAAGCACTACCGTGAAATTACATGCAATTTTCAAATTTCTTGTACTTGCTAACTTTGCGACCTCGGGCAGCTATGTTACCATGGAGGAATCACACAAGATTTGACTTTTTAGGCTAGAACTGAAGTAGCGCCAACTGTTTAATTCAAAATACAGTCAAGAAAGTAGCTCTGAAGCCGAGAAACGGGATCGACCATAAGCACTACCGTGAAATTACATGCAATTTTCAAATTTCTTGTACTTGCTAACTTTGCGACCTCGGGCAGCTATGTTACCATGGAGGAATCACACAAGATTTGACTTTTTAGGCTAGAACTGAAGTAGCACCAACTGTTTAACTCAAAATACAGTCAAGAAAGTAGCTCTGAAGCCGAGAAACGGGATCGACCATAAGCACTACCGTGAAATTACATGCAATTTTCAAATTTCTTGTACTTGCTAACTTTGCGACCTCGGGCAGCTATGTTACCATGGAGGAATCACACAAGATTTGACTTTTTAGGCTAGAACTGAAGTAGCACCAACTGTTTAACTCAAAATACAGTCAAGAAAGTAGCTCTGACGCCGAGAAACGGGATCGACCATAAGCACTAATGTGAAATTACATGCAATTTTCAAATTTCTTGTACTTGCTAACTTTGCGACCTCGGGCAGCTATGTTACCATGGAGGAATCACACAAGATTTGACTTTTTAGGCTAGAACTGAAGTAGCGCCAACTGTTTAATTCAAAATACAGTCAAGAAAGTAGCTCTGAAGCCGAGAAACGGGATCGACCATAAGCACTACCGTGAAATTACATGCAATTTTCAAATTTCTTGTACTTGCTAACTTTGCGACCTCGGGCAGCTATGTTACCATGGAGGAATCACACAAGATTTGACTTTTTAGGCTAGAACTGAAGTAGCGCCAACTGTTTAATTCAAAATACAGTCAAGAAAGTAGCTCTCAAGCCGAGAAACGGGATCGACCATAAGCACTACCGTGAAATTACATGCAATTTTCAAATTTCTTGTACTTGCTAACTTTGCGACCTCGGGCAGCTATGTTACCATGGAGGAATCACACAAGATTTGACTTTTTAGGCTAGAACTGAAGTAGCGCCAACTGTTTAATTCAAAATACAGTCAAGAAAGTAGCTCTGAAGCCGAGAAACGGGATCGACCATAAGCACTACCGTGAAATTACATGCAATTTTCAAATTTCTTGTACTTGCTAACTTTGCGACCTCGGGCAGCTATGTTACCATGGAGGAATCACACAAGATTTGACTTTTTAGGCTAGAACTGAAGTAGCGCCAACTGTTTAATTCAAAATACAGTCAAGAAAGTAGCTCTGAAGCCGAGAAACGGGATCGACCATAAGCACTACCGTGGAATTACATGCAATTTTCAAATTTCTTGTACTTGCTAACTTTGCGACCTCGGGCAGCTATGTTACCATGGAGGAATCACACAAGATTTGACTTTTTAGGCTAGAACTGAAGTAGCGCCAACTGTTTAATTCAAAATACAGTCAAGAAAGTAGCTCTGAAGCCGAGAAACGGGATCGACCATAAGCACTACCGTGAAATTACATGCAATTTTCAAATTTCTTGTACTTGCTAACTTTGCGACCTCGGGCAGCTATGTTACCATGGAGGAATCACACAAGATTTGACTTTTTAGGCTAGAACTGAAGTAGCGCCAACTGTTTAATTCAAAATACAGTCAAGAAAGTAGCTCTGAAGCCGAGAAACGGGATCGACCATAAGCACTACCGTGAAATTACATGCAATTTTCAAATTTCTTGTACTTGCTAACTTTGCGACCTCGGGCAGCTATGTTACCATGGAGGAATCACACAAGATTTGACTTTTTAGGCTAGAACTGAAGTAGCGCCAACTGTTTAATTCAAAATACAGTCAAGAAAGTAGCTCTGAAGCCGAGAAACGGGATCGACCATAAGCACTACCGTGAAATTACATGCAATTTTCAAATTTCTTGTACTTGCTAACTTTGCGACCTCGGGCAGCTATGTTACCATGGAGGAATCACACAAGATTTGACTTTTTAGGCTAGAACTGAAGTAGCACCAACTGTTTAACTCAAAATACAGTCAAGAAAGTGGCTCTGAAGCCGAGAAACGGGATCGACCATAAGCACTAATGTGAAATTACGTACAATTTTCAAATTTCTTGTACTTGCTAACTTTGCGACCTCGGGCAGCTATGTTACCATGGAGGAATCACACAAGATTTGACTTTTTAGGCTAGAACTGAAGTAGCACCAACTGTTTAACTCAAAATACAGTCAAGAAAGTGGCTCTGAAGCCGAGAAACGGGATCGACCATAAGCACTAATGTGAAATTACGTACAATTTTCCAAATTTCTTGTACTTGCTAACTTTGCGACCTCGGGCAGCTATGTTACCATGGAGGAATCACACAAGATTTGACTTTTTAGGCTAGAACTGAAGTAGCACCAGCTGTTTAACTCAAAATACAGTCAAGAAAGTAGCTCTGAAGCCGAGAAACGGGATCGACCATAAGCACTAATGTGAAATTACATGCAATTTTCAAATTTCTTGTACTTGCTAACTTTGCGACCTCGGGCAGCTATGTTACCATGGAGGAATCACACAAGATTTGACTTTTTAGGCTAGAACTGAAGTAGCGCCAACTGTTTAATTCAAAATACAGTCAAGAAAGTAGCTCTGAAGCCGAGAAACGGGATCGACCATAAGCACTACCGTGAAATTACATGCAATTTTCAAATTTCTTGTACTTGCTAACTTTGCGACCTCGGGCAGCTATGTTACCATGGAGGAACCACACAAGATTTGACTTTTTAGGCTAGAACTGAAGTAGCACCAACTGTTTAACTCAAAATACAGTCAAGAAAGTGGCTCTGAAGCCGAGAAACGGGATCGACCATAAGCACTAATGTGAAATTACGTACAATTTTCAAATTTCTTGTACTTGCTAACTTTGCGACCTCGGGCAGCTATGTTACCATGGAGGAATCACACAAGATTTGACTTTTTAGGCTAGAACTGAAGTAGCGCCAACTGTTTAATTCAAAATACAGTCAAGAAAGTAGCTCTGAAGCCGAGAAACGGGATCGACCATAAGCACTACCGTGAAATTACATGCAATTTTCAAGTTTCTTGTACTTGCTAACTTTGCGACCTCGGGCAGCTATGTTACCATGGAGGAATCACACAAGATTTGACTTTTTAGGCTAGAACTGAAGTAGCACCAACTGTTTAACTCAAAATACAGTCAAGAAAGTGGCTCTGAAGCCGAGAAACGGGATCGACCATAAGCACTAATGTGAAATTACGTACAATTTTCAAATTTCTTGTACTTGCTAACTTTGCGACCTCGGGCAGCTATGTTACCATGGAGGAATCACACAAGATTTGACTTTTTAGGCTAGAACTGAAGTAGCGCCAACTGTTTAATTCAAAATACAGTCAAGAAAGTAGCTCTGAAGCCGAGAAACGGGATCGACCATAAGCACTACCGTGAAATTACATGCAATTTTCAAATTTCTTGTACTTGCTAACTTTGCGACCTCGGGCAGCTATGTTACCATGGAGGAATCACACAAGATTTGACTTTTTAGGCTAGAACTGAAGTAGCGCCAACTGTTTAATTCAAAATACAGTCAAGAAAGTAGCTCTGAAGCCGAGAAACGGGATCGACCATAAGCACTACCGTGAAATTACATGCAATTTTCAAATTTCTTGTACTTGCTAACTTTGCGACCTCGGGCAGCTATGTTACCATGGAGGAATCACACAAGATTTGACTTTTTAGGCTAGAACTGAAGTAGCACCAACTGTTTAACTCAAAATACAGTCAAGAAAGTGGCTCCGAAGCCGAGAAACGGGATCGACCATAAGCACTAATGTGAAATTACGTACAATTTTCAAATTTCTTGTACTTGCTAACTTTGCAACCTCGGGCAGCTATGTTACCATGGAGGAATCACACAAGATTTGACTTTTTAGGCTAGAACTGAAGTAGCACCAACTGTTTAACTCAAAATACAGTCAAGAAAGTGGCTCTGAAGCCGAGAAACGGGATCGACCATAAGCACTAATGTGAAATTACGTACAATTTTCAAATTTCTTGTACTTGCTAACTTTGCGACCTCGGGCAGCTATGTTACCATGGAGAAACCACGCAAGATTTGACTTTTTAGGCTAGAACTGAAGTAGCACCAACTGTTTAACTCAAAATACAGTCAAGAAAGTGGCTCTGAAGCCGAGAAACGGGATCGACCATAAGCACTAATGTGAAATTACGTACAATTTTCAAATTTCTTGTACTTGCTAACTTTGCGACCTCGGGCAGCTATGTTACCATGGAGGAATCACACAAGATTTGACTTTTTAGGCTAGAACTGAAGTAGCACCAACTGTTTAACTCAAAATACAGTCAAGAAAGTGGCTCTGAAGCCGAGAAACGGGATCGACCATAAGCACTACCGTGAAATTACATGCAATTTTCAAATTTCTTGTACTTGCTAACTTTGCGACCTCGGGCAGCTATGTTACCATGGAGGAATCACACAAGATTTGACTTTTTAGGCTAGAACTGAAGTAGCACCAACTGTTTAACTCAAAATACAGTCAAGAAAGTAGCTCTGAAGCCGAGAAACGGGATCGACCATAAGCACTACCGTGAAATTACATGCAATTTTCAAATTTCTTGTACTTGCTAACTTTGCGACCTCGGGCAGCTATGTTACCATGGAGGAATCACATAAGATTTGACTTTTTAGGCTAGAACTGAAGTAGCACCAACTGTTTAACTCAAAATACAGTCAAGAAAGTGGCTCTGAAGCCGAGAAACGGGATCGACCATAAGCACTACCGTGAAATTACATGCAATTTTCAAATTTCTTGTACTTGCTAACTTTGCGACCTCGGGCAGCTATGTTACCATGGAGGAATCACACAAGATTTGACTTTTTAGGCTAGAACTGAAGTAGCACCAACTGTTTAACTCAAAATACAGTCAAGAAAGTGGCTCTGAAGCCGAGAAACGGGATCGACCATAAGCACTAATGTGAAATTACGTACAATTTTCAAATTTCTTGTACTTGCTAACTTTGCGACCTCGGGCAGCTATGTTACCATGGAGGAATCACACAAGATTTGACTTTTTAGGCTAGAACTGAAGTAGCGCCAACTGTTTAATTCAAAATACAGTCAAGAAAGTAGCTCTGAAGCCGAGAAACGGGATCGACCATAAGCACTACCGTGAAATTACATGCAATTTTCAAATTTCTTGTACTTGCTAACTTTGCGACCTCGGGCAGCTATGTTACCATGGAGGAATCACACAAGATTTGACTTTTTAGGCTAGAACTGAAGTAGCACCAACTGTTTAACTCAAAATACAGTCAAGAAAGTGGCTCTGAAGCCGAGAAACGGGATCGACCATAAGCACTAATGTGAAATTACGTACAATTTTCAAATTTCTTGTACTTGCTAACTTTGCGACCTCGGGCAGCTATGTTACCATGGAGGAACCACACAAGATTTGACTTTTTAGGCTAGAACTGAAGTAGCACCAACTGTTTAACTCAAAATACAGTCAAGAAAGTGGCTCTGAAGCCGAGAAACGGGATCGACCATAAGCACTAATGTGAAATTACGTACAATTTTCAAATTTCTTGTACTTGCTAACTTTGCGACCTCGGGCAGCTATGTTACCATGGAGGAATCACACAAGATTTGACTTTTTAGGCTAGAACTGAAGTAGCGCCAACTGTTTAATTCAAAATACAGTCAAGAAAGTAGCTCTGAAGCCGAGAAACGGGATCGACCATAAGCACTACCGTGAAATTACATGCAATTTTCAAATTTCTTGTACTTGCTAACTTTGCGACCTCGGGCAGCTATGTTACCATGGAGGAATCACACAAGATTTGACTTTTTAGGCTAGAACTGAAGTAGCACCAACTGTTTAACTCAAAATACAGTCAAGAAAGTGGCTCTGAAGCCGAGAAACGGGATCGACCATAAGCACTAATGTGAAATTACGTACAATTTTCAAATTTCTTGTACTTGCTAACTTTGCGACCTCGGGCAGCTATGTTACCATGGAGGAACCACACAAGATTTGACTTTTTAGGCTAGAACTGAAGTAGCACCAACTGTTTAACTCAAAATACAGTCAAGAAAGTGGCTCTGAAGCCGAGAAACGGGATCGACCATAAGCACTACCGTGAAATTACATGCAATTTTCAAATTTCTTGTACTTGCTAACTTTGCGACCTCGGGCAGCTATGTTACCATGGAGGAATCACACAAGATTTGACTTTTTAGGCTAGAACTGAAGTAGCACCAACTGCTTAACTCAAAATACAGTCAAGAAAGTGGCTCTGAAGCCGAGAAACGGGATCGACCATAAGCACTAATGTGAAATTACGTACAATTTTCAAATTTCTTGTACTTGCTAACTTTGCGACCTCGGGCAGCTATGTTACCATGGAGGAATCACACAAGATTTGACTTTTTAGGCTAGAACTGAAGTAGCGCCAACTGTTTAATTCAAAATACAGTCAAGAAAGTAGCTCTGAAGCCGAGAAACGGGATCGACCATAAGCACTACCGTGAAATTACATGCAATTTTCAAATTTCTTGTACTTGCTAACTTTGCGACCTCGGGCAGCTATGTTACCATGGAGGAATCACACAAGATTTGACTTTTTAGGCTAGAACTGAAGTAGCGCCAACTGTTTAATTCAAAATACAGTCAAGAAAGTAGCTCTGAAGCCGAGAAACGGGATCGACCATAAGCACTACCGTGAAATTACATGCAATTTTCAAATTTCTTGTACTTGCTAACTTTGCGACCTCGGGCAGCTATGTTACCATGGAGGAATCACACAAGATTTGACTTTTTAGGCTAGAACTGAAGTAGCACCAACTGTTTAACTCAAAATACAGTCAAGAAAGTAGCTCTGAAGCCGAGAAACGGGATCGACCATAAGCTCTAATGTGAAATTACATGCAATTTTCAAATTTCTTGTACTTGCTAACTTTGCGACCTCGGGCAGCTATGTTACCATGGAGGAATCACACAAGATTTGACTTTTTAGGCTAGAACTGAAGTAGCACCAACTGTTTAACTCAAAATACAGTCAAGAAAGTGGCTCTGAAGCCGAGAAACGGGATCGACCATAAGCACTACCGTGAAATTACATGCAATTTTCAAATTTCTTGTACTTGCTAACTTTGCGACCTCGGGCAGCTATGTTACCATGGAGGAATCACACAAGATTTGACTTTTTAGGCTAGAACTGAAGTAGCGCCAACTGTTTAATTCAAAATACAGTCAAGAAAGTAGCTCTGAAGCCGAGAAACGGGATCGACCATAAGCACTACCGTGAAATTACATGCAATTTTCAAATTTCTTGTACTTGCTAACTTTGCGACCTCGGGCAGCTATGTTACCATGGAGGAATCACACAAGATTTGACTTTTTAGGCTAGAACTGAAGTAGCACCAACTGTTTAACTCAAAATACAGTCAAGAAAGTAGCTCTGAAGCCGAGAAACGGGATCGACCATAAGCACTAATGTGAAATTACATGCAATTTTCAAATTTCTTGTACTTGCTAACTTTGCGACCTCGGGCAGCTATGTTACCATGGAGGAATCACACAAGATTTGACTTTTTAGGCTAGAACTGAAGTAGCGCCAACTGTTTAATTCAAAATACAGTCAAGAAAGTAGCTCTGAAGCCGAGAAACGGGATCGACCATAAGCACTACCGTGAAATTACATGCAATTTTCAAATTTCTTGTACTTGCTAACTTTGCGACCTCGGGCAGCTATGTTACCATGGAGGAATCACACAAGATTTGACTTTTTAGGCTAGAACTGAAGTAGCACCAACTGTTTAACTCAAAATACAGTCAAGAAAGTAGCTCTGAAGCCGAGAAACGGGATCGACCATAAGCACTAATGTGAAATTACATGCAATTTTCAAATTTCTTGTACTTGCTAACTTTGCGACCTCGGGCAGCTATGTTACCATGGAGGAATCACACAAGATTTGACTTTTTAGGCTAGAACTGAAGTAGCACCAACTGTTTAACTCAAAATACAGTCAAGAAAGTGGCTCTGAAGCCGAGAAACGGGATCGACCATAAGCACTAATGTGAAATTACGTACAATTTTCAAATTTCTTGTACTTGCTAACTTTGCGACCTCGGGCAGCTATGTTACCATGGAGGAATCACACAAGATTTGACTTTTTAGGCTAGAACTGAAGTAGCGCCAACTGTTTAATTCAAAATACAGTCAAGAAAGTAGCTCTGAAGCCGAGAAACGGGATCGACCATAAGCACTACCGTGAAATTACATGCAATTTTCAAATTTCTTGTACTTGCTAACTTTGCGACCTCGGGCAGCTATGTTACCATGGAGGAATCACACAAGATTTGACTTTTTAGGCTAGAACTGAAGTAGCACCAACTGTTTAACGCAAAATACAGTCAAGAAAGTGGCTCTGAAGCCGAGAAACGGGATCGACCATAAGCACTAATGTGAAATTACGTACAATTTTCAAATTTCTTGTACTTGCTAACTTTGCGACCTCGGCAGCTATGTTACCATGGAGGAATCACACAAGATTTGACTTTTTAGGCTAGAACTGAAGTAGCGCCAACTGTTTAATTCAAAATACAGTCAAGAAAGTAGCTCTGAAGCCGAGAAACGGGATCGACCATAAGCACTACCGTGAAATTACGTACAATTTTCAAATTTCTTGTACTTGCTAACTTTGCGACCTCGGGCAGCTATGTTACCATGGAGGAATCACACAAGATTTGACTTTTTAGGCTAGAACTGAAGTAGCACCAACTGTTTAACTCAAAATACAGTCAAGAAAGTGGCTCTGAAGCCGAGAAACGGGATCGACCATAAGCACTAATGTGAAATTACGTACAATTTTCAAATTTCTTGTACTTGCTAACTTTGCGACCTCGGGCAGCTATGTTACCATGGAGGAACCACACAAGATTTGACTTTTTAGGCTAGAACTGAAGTAGCACCAACTGTTTAACTCAAAATACAGTCAAGAAAGTGGCTCTGAAGCCGAGAAACGGGATCGACCATAAGCACTAATGTGAAATTACGTACAATTTTCAAATTTCTTGTACTTGCTAACTTTGCGACCTCGGGCAGCTATGTTACCATGGAGGAATCACACAAGATTTGACTTTTTAGGCTAGAACTGAAGTAGCGCCAACTGTTTAATTCAAAATACAGTCAAGAAAGTAGCTCTGAAGCCGAGAAACGGGATCGACCATAAGCACTAATGTGAAATTACATGCAATTTTCAAATTTCTTGTACTTGCTAACTTTGCGACCTCGGGCAGCTATGTTACCATGGAGGAATCACACAAGATTTGACGTTTTAGGCTAGAACTGAAGTAGCGCCAACTGTTTAATTCAAAATACAGTCAAGAAAGTAGCTCTGAAGCCGAGAAACGGGATCGACCATAAGCACTACCGTGAAATTACATGCAATTTTCAAATTTCTTGTACTTGCTAACTTTGCGACCTCGGGCAGCTATGTTACCATGGAGGAATCACACAAGATTTGACTTTTTAGGCTAGAACTGAAGTAGCACCAACTGTTTAACTCAAAATACAGTCAAGAAAGTGGCTCTGAAGCCGAGAAACGGGATCGACCATAAGCACTAATGTGAAATTACGTACAATTTTCAAATTTCTTGTACTTGCTAACTTTGCGACCTCGGGCAGCTATGTTACCATGGAGGAATCACACAAGATTTGACTTTTTAGGCTAGAACTGAAGTAGCGCCAACTGTTTAATTCAAAATACAGTCAAGAAATTAGCTCTGAAGCCGAGAAACGGGATCGACCATAAGCACTACCGTGAAATTACATGCAGTTTTCAAATTTCTTGTACTTGCTAACTTTGCGACCTCGGGCAGCTATGTTACCATGGAGGAATCACACAAGATTTGACTTTTTAGGCTAGTACTGAAGTAGCGCCAACTGTTTAATTCAAAATACAGTCAAGAAAGTAGCTCTGAAGCCGAGAAACGGGATCGACCATAAGCATACCGTGAAATTACATGCAATTTTCAAATTTCTTGTACTTGCTAACTTTGCGACCTCGGGCAGCTATGTTACCATGGAGGAATCACACAAGATTTTACTTTTTAGGCTAGAACTGAAGTAGCACCAACTGTTTAACTCAAAATACAGTCAAGAAAGTGGCTCTGAAGCCGAGAAACGTTATCGACCATAAGCACTAATGTGAAATTACGTACAATTTTCAAATTTCTTGGTCTTGCTAACTTTGCGACCTCGGGCAGCTATGTTACCATGGAGGAATCACACAAGATTTGACTTTTTAGGCTAGAACTGAAGTAGCACCAACTGTTTAACTCAAAATACAGTCAAGAAAGTGGCTCTGAAGCCGAGAAACGGGATCGACCATAAGCACTAATGTGAAATTACGTACAATTTTCAAATTTCTTGTACTTGCTAACTTTGCGACCTCGGGCAGCTATGTTACCATGGAGGAATCACACAAGATTTGACTTTTTAGGCTAGAACTGAAGTAGCACCAACTGTTTAACTCAAAATACAGTCAAGAAAGTGGCTCTGAAGCCGAGAAACGGGATCGACCATAAGCACTAATGTGAAATTACGTACAATTTTCAAATTTCTTGTACTTGCTAACTTTGCGACCTCGGGCAGCTATGTTACCATGGAGGAATCACACAAGATTTGACTTTTTAGGCTAGAACTGAAGTAGCACCAACTGTTTAACTCAAAATACAGTCAAGAAAGTGGCTCTGAAGCCGAGAAACGTTATCGACCATAAGCACTAATGTGAAATTACGTACAATTTTCAAATTTCTTGGTCTTGCTAACTTTGCGACCTCGGGCAGCTATGTTACCATGGAGGAATCACACAAGATTTGACTTTTTAGGCTAGAATTGAAGTAGCGCCAACTGTTTAATTCAAAATACAGTCAAGAAAGTAGCTCTGAAGCCGAGAAACGGGATCGACCATAAGCACTACCGTGAAATTACATGCGATTTTCAAATTTCTTGTACTTGCTAACTTTGCGACCTCGGGCAGCTATGTTACCATGGAGGAATCACACAAGATTTGACTTTTTAGGCTAGAACTGAAGTAGCACCAACTGTTTAACTCAAAATACAGTCAAGAAAGTGGCTCTGAAGCCGAGAAACGGGATCGACCATAAGCACTAATGTGAAATTACGTACAATTTTCAAATTTCTTGTACTTGCTAATTTTGCGACCTCGGGCAGCTATGTTACCATGGAGGAATCACACAAGATTTGACTTTTTAGGCTAGAACTGAAGTAGCGCCAGCTGTTTAATTCAAAATACAGTCAAGAAAGTAGCTCTGAAGCCGAGAAACCGGATCGACCATAAGCACTACCGTGAAATTACATGCAATTTTCAAATTTCTTGTACTTGCTAACTTTGCGACCTCGGGCAGCTATGTTACCATGGAGGAATCACACAAGATTTGACTTTTTAGGCTAGAACTGAAGTAGCACCAACTGTTTAACTCAAAATACAGTCAAGAAAGTGGCTCTGAAGCCGAGAAACGGGATCGACCATAAGCACTAATGTGAAATTACGTACAATTTTCAAATTTCTTGTACTTGCTAACTTTGCGACATCGGGCAGCTATGTTACCATGGAGGAATCACACAAGATTTGACTTTTTAGGCTAGAACTGAAGTAGCACCAACTGTTTAACTCAAAATACAGTCAAGAAAGTGGCTCTGAAGCCGAGAAACGGGATCGACCATAAGCACTAATGTGAAATTACGTACAATTTTCAAATTTCTTGTACTTGCTAATTTGCGACCTCGGGCAGCTATGTTACCATGGAGGAATCACACAAGATTTGACTTTTTAGGCTAGAACTGAAGTAGCGCCAACTGTTTAATTCAAAATACAGTCAAGAAAGTAGCTCTGAAGCCGAGAAACGGGATCGACCATAAGCACTACCGTGAAATTACATGCAATTTTCAAATTTCTTGTACTTGCTAACTTTGCGACCTCGGGCAGCTATGTTACCATGGAGGAATCACACAAGATTTGACTTTTTAGGCTAGAACTGAAGTAGCACCAACTGTTTAACTCAAAATACAGTCAAGAAAGTGGCTCTGAAGCCGAGAAACGGGATCGACCATAAGCACTAATGTGAAATTACGTACAATTTTCAAATTTCTTGTACTTGCTAACTTTGCGACCTCGGGCAGCTATGTTACCATGTAGGAATCACACAAGATTTGACTTTTTAGGCTAGAACTGAAGTAGCGCCAACTGTTTAATTCAAAATACAGTCAAGAAAGTAGCTCTGAAGCCGAGAAACGGGATCGACCATAAGCACTACCGTGAAATTACATGCAATTTTCAAATTTCTTGTACTTGCTAACTTTGCGACCTCGGGCAGCTATGTTACCATGGAGGAATCACACAAGATTTGACTTTTTAGGCTAGAACTGAAGTAGCACCAACTGTTTAACTCAAAATACAGTCAAGAAAGTGGCTCTGAAGCCGAGAAACGGGATCGACCATAAGCACTAATGTGAAATTACGTACAATTTTCAAATTTCTTGTACTTGCTAACTTTTCGACCTCGGGCAGCTATGTTACCATGGAGGAATCACACAAGATTTGACTTTTTAGGCTAGAACTGAAGTAGCACCAACTGTTTAACTCAAAATACAGTCAAGAAAGTGGCTCTGAAGCCGAGAAACGGGATCGACCATAAGCACTAATGTGAAATTACGTACAATTTTCAAATTTCTTGTACTTGCTAACTTTGCGACATCGGGCAGCTATGTTACCATGGAGGAATCACACAAGATTTGACTTTTTAGGCTAGAACTGAAGTAGCACCAACTGTTTAACTCAAAATACAGTCAAGAAAGTGGCTCTGAAGCCGAGAAACGGGATCGACCATAAGCACTAATGTGAAATTACGTACAATTTTCAAATTTCTTGTACTTGCTAACTTTGCGACCTCGGGCAGCTATGTTACCATGGAGAAACCACGCAAGATTTGACTTTTTAGGCTAGAACTGAAGTAGCACCAACTGTTTAACTCAAAATACAGTCAAGAAAGTGGCTCTGAAGCCGAGAAACGGGATCGACCATAAGCACTAATGTGAAATTACGTACAATTTTCAAATTTCTTGTACTTGCTAACTTTGCGACCTCGGGCAGCTATGTTACCATGGAGGAATCACACAAGATTTGACTTTTTAGGCTAGAACTGAAGTAGCACCAACTGTTTAACTCAAAATACAGTCAAGAAAGTGGCTCTGAAGCCGAGAAACGGGATCGACCATAAGCACTACCGTGAAATTACATGCAATTTTCAAATTTCTTGTACTTGCTAACTTTGCGACCTCGGGCAGCTATGTTACCATGGAGGAATCACACAAGATTTGACTTTTTAGGCTAGAACTGAAGTAGCACCAACTGTTTAACTCAAAATACAGTCAAGAAAGTAGCTCTGAAGCCGAGAAACGGGATCGACCATAAGCACTACCGTGAAATTACATGCAATTTTCAAATTTCTTGTACTTGCTAACTTTGCGACCTCGGGCAGCTATGTTACCATGGAGGAATCACACAAGATTTGACTTTTTAGGCTAGAACTGAAGTAGCACCAACTGTTTAACTCAAAATACAGTCAAGAAAGTGGCTCTGAAGCCGAGAAACGGGATCGACCATAAGCACTACCGTGAAATTACATGCAATTTTCAAATTTCTTGTACTTGCTAACTTTGCGACCTCGGGCAGCTATGTTACCATGGAGGAATCACACAAGATTTGACTTTTTAGGCTAGAACTGAAGTAGCACCAACTGTTTAACTCAAAATACAGTCAAGAAAGTGGCTCTGAAGCCGAGAAACGGGATCGACCATAAGCACTAATGTGAAATTACGTACAATTTTCAAATTTCTTGTACTTGCTAACTTTGCGACCTCGGGCAGCTATGTTACCATGGAGGAATCACACAAGATTTGACTTTTTAGGCTAGAACTGAAGTAGCGCCAACTGTTTAATTCAAAATACAGTCAAGAAAGTAGCTCTGAAGCCGAGAAACGGGATCGACCATAAGCACTACCGTGAAATTACATGCAATTTTCAAATTTCTTGTACTTGCTAACTTTGCGACCTCGGGCAGCTATGTTACCATGGAGGAATCACACAAGATTTGACTTTTTAGGCTAGAACTGAAGTAGCACCAACTGTTTAACTCAAAATACAGTCAAGAAAGTGGCTCTGAAGCCGAGAAACGGGATCGACCATAAGCACTAATGTGAAATTACGTACAATTTTCAAATTTCTTGTACTTGCTAACTTTGCGACCTCGGGCAGCTATGTTACCATGGAGGAACCACACAAGATTTGACTTTTTAGGCTAGAACTGAAGTAGCACCAACTGTTTAACTCAAAATACAGTCAAGAAAGTGGCTCTGAAGCCGAGAAACGGGATCGACCATAAGCACTAATGTGAAATTACGTACAATTTTCAAATTTCTTGTACTTGCTAACTTTGCGACCTCGGGCAGCTATGTTACCATGGAGGAATCACACAAGATTTGACTTTTTAGGCTAGAACTGAAGTAGCGCCAACTGTTTAATTCAAAATACAGTCAAGAAAGTAGCTCTGAAGCCGAGAAACGGGATCGACCATAAGCACTACCGTGAAATTACATGCAATTTTCAAATTTCTTGTACTTGCTAACTTTGCGACCTCGGGCAGCTATGTTACCATGGAGGAATCACACAAGATTTGACTTTTTAGGCTAGAACTGAAGTAGCACCAACTGTTTAACTCAAAATACAGTCAAGAAAGTGGCTCTGAAGCCGAGAAACGGGATCGACCATAAGCACTAATGTGAAATTACGTACAATTTTCAAATTTCTTGTACTTGCTAACTTTGCGACCTCGGGCAGCTATGTTACCATGGAGGAACCACACAAGATTTGACTTTTTAGGCTAGAACTGAAGTAGCACCAACTGTTTAACTCAAAATACAGTCAAGAAAGTGGCTCTGAAGCCGAGAAACGGGATCGACCATAAGCACTACCGTGAAATTACATGCAATTTTCAAATTTCTTGTACTTGCTAACTTTGCGACCTCGGGCAGCTATGTTACCATGGAGGAATCACACAAGATTTGACTTTTTAGGCTAGAACTGAAGTAGCACCAACTGCTTAACTCAAAATACAGTCAAGAAAGTGGCTCTGAAGCCGAGAAACGGGATCGACCATAAGCACTAATGTGAAATTACGTACAATTTTCAAATTTCTTGTACTTGCTAACTTTGCGACCTCGGGCAGCTATGTTACCATGGAGGAATCACACAAGATTTGACTTTTTAGGCTAGAACTGAAGTAGCGCCAACTGTTTAATTCAAAATACAGTCAAGAAAGTAGCTCTGAAGCCGAGAAACGGGATCGACCATAAGCACTACCGTGAAATTACATGCAATTTTCAAATTTCTTGTACTTGCTAACTTTGCGACCTCGGGCAGCTATGTTACCATGGAGGAATCACACAAGATTTGACTTTTTAGGCTAGAACTGAAGTAGCGCCAACTGTTTAATTCAAAATACAGTCAAGAAAGTAGCTCTGAAGCCGAGAAACGGGATCGACCATAAGCACTACCGTGAAATTACATGCAATTTTCAAATTTCTTGTACTTGCTAACTTTGCGACCTCGGGCAGCTATGTTACCATGGAGGAATCACACAAGATTTGACTTTTTAGGCTAGAACTGAAGTAGCACCAACTGTTTAACTCAAAATACAGTCAAGAAAGTAGCTCTGAAGCCGAGAAACGGGATCGACCATAAGCTCTAATGTGAAATTACATGCAATTTTCAAATTTCTTGTACTTGCTAACTTTGCGACCTCGGGCAGCTATGTTACCATGGAGGAATCACACAAGATTTGACTTTTTAGGCTAGAACTGAAGTAGCACCAACTGTTTAACTCAAAATACAGTCAAGAAAGTGGCTCTGAAGCCGAGAAACGGGATCGACCATAAGCACTACCGTGAAATTACATGCAATTTTCAAATTTCTTGTACTTGCTAACTTTGCGACCTCGGGCAGCTATGTTACCATGGAGGAATCACACAAGATTTGACTTTTTAGGCTAGAACTGAAGTAGCGCCAACTGTTTAATTCAAAATACAGTCAAGAAAGTAGCTCTGAAGCCGAGAAACGGGATCGACCATAAGCACTACCGTGAAATTACATGCAATTTTCAAATTTCTTGTACTTGCTAACTTTGCGACCTCGGGCAGCTATGTTACCATGGAGGAATCACACAAGATTTGACTTTTTAGGCTAGAACTGAAGTAGCACCAACTGTTTAACTCAAAATACAGTCAAGAAAGTAGCTCTGAAGCCGAGAAACGGGATCGACCATAAGCACTAATGTGAAATTACATGCAATTTTCAAATTTCTTGTACTTGCTAACTTTGCGACCTCGGGCAGCTATGTTACCATGGAGGAATCACACAAGATTTGACTTTTTAGGCTAGAACTGAAGTAGCGCCAACTGTTTAATTCAAAATACAGTCAAGAAAGTAGCTCTGAAGCCGAGAAACGGGATCGACCATAAGCACTACCGTGAAATTACATGCAATTTTCAAATTTCTTGTACTTGCTAACTTTGCGACCTCGGGCAGCTATGTTACCATGGAGGAATCACACAAGATTTGACTTTTTAGGCTAGAACTGAAGTAGCACCAACTGTTTAACTCAAAATACAGTCAAGAAAGTGGCTCTGAAGCCGAGAAACGGGATCGACCATAAGCACTAATGTGAAATTACGTACAATTTTCAAATTTCTTGTACTTGCTAACTTTGCGACCTCGGGCAGCTATGTTACCATGGAGGAACCACACAAGATTTGACTTTTTAGGCTAGAACTGAAGTAGCACCAACTGTTTAACTCAAAATACAGTCAAGAAAGTGGCTCTGAAGCCGAGAAACGGGATCGACCATAAGCACTAATGTGAAATTACGTACAATTTTCAAATTTCTTGTACTTGCTAACTTTGCGACCTCGGGCAGCTATGTTACCATGGAGGAATCACACAAGATTTGACTTTTTAGGCTAGAACTGAAGTAGCACCAACTGTTTAACTCAAAATACAGTCAAGAAAGTGGCTCTGAAGCCGAGAAACGGGATCGACCATAAGCACTAATGTGAAATTACGTACAATTTTCAAATTTCTTGTACTTGCTAACTTTGCGACCTCGGGCAGCTATGTTACCATGGAGGAATCACACAAGATTTGACTTTTTAGGCTAGAACTGAAGTAGCACCAACTGTTTAACGCAAAATACAGTCAAGAAAGTGGCTCTGAAGCCGAGAAACGGGATCGACCATAAGCACTAATGTGAAATTACGTACAATTTTCAAATTTCTTGTACTTGCTAACTTTGCGACCTCGGGCAGCTATGTTACCATGGAGGAACCACACAAGATTTGACTTTTTAGGCTAGAACTGAAGTAGCACCAACTGGTTAACTCAAAATACAGTCAAGAAACTGGCTCTGAAGCCGAGAAACGGGATCGACCATAAGCACTAATGTGAAATTACGTACAATTTTCAAATTTCTTGTACTTGCTAACTTTGCGATCTCGGGCAGCTATGTTACCATGGAGGAACCACACAAGATTTGACTTTTTAGGCTAGAACTGAAGTAGCACCAACTGTTTAACTCAAAATACAGTCAAGAAAGTGGCTCTGAAGCCGAGAAACGGGATCGACCATAAGCACTAATGTGAAATTACGTACAATTTTCAAATTTCTTGTACTTGCTAACTTTGCGACCTCGGGCAGCTATGTTACCATGGAGGAACCACACAAGATTTGACTTTTTAGGCTAGAACTGAAGTAGCACCAACTGTTTAACTCAAAATACAGTCAAGAAAGTGGCTCTGAAGCCGAGAAACGGGATCGACCATAAGCACTAATGTGAAATTACGTACAATTTTCAAATTTCTTGTACTTGCTAACTTTGCGACCCCGGGCAGCTATGTTACCATGGAGGAACCACACAAGATTTGACTTTTTAGGCTAGAACTGAAGTAGCACCAACTGTTTAACTCAAAATACAGTCAAGAAAGTAGCTCTGAAGCCGAGAAACGGGATCGACCATAAGCACTAATGTGAAATTACATGCAATTTTCAAATTTCTTGTACTTGCTAACTTTGCGACCTCGGGCAGCTATGTTACCATGGAGGAATCACACAAGATTTGACTTTTTAGGCTAGAACTGAAGTAGCGCCAACTGTTTAATTCAAAATACAGTCAAGAAAGTAGCTCTGAAGCCGAGAAACGGGATCGACCATAAGCACTACCGTGAAATTACATGCAATTTTCAAATTTCTTGTACTTGCTAACTTTGCGACCTCGGGCAGCTATGTTACCATGGAGGAATCACACAAGATTTGACTTTTTAGGCTAGAACTGAAGTAGCGCCAACTGTTTAATTCAAAATACAGTCAAGAAAGTAGCTCTGAAGCCGAGAAACGGGATCGACCATAAGCACTACCGTGAAATTACATGCAATTTTCAAATTTCTTGTACTTGCTAACTTTGCGACCTCGGGCTGCTATGTTACCATGGAGGAATCACACAAGATTTGACTTTTTAGGCTAGAACTGAAGTAGCACCAACTGTTTAACTCAAAATACAGTCAAGAAAGTAGCTCTGAAGCCGAGAAACGGGATCGACCATAAGCACTAATGTGAAATTACGTACAATTTTCAAATTTCTTGTACTTGCTAACTTTGCGACCTCGGGCAGCTATGTTACCATGGAGGAATCACACAAGATTTGACTTTTTAGGCTAGAACTGAAGTAGCGCCAACTGTTTAATTCAAAATACAGTCAAGAAAGTAGCTCTGAAGCCGAGAAACGGGATCGACCATAAGCACTACCGTGAAATTACATGCAATTTTCAAATTTCTTGTACTTGCTAACTTTGCGACCTCGGGCAGCTATGTTACCATGGAGGAATCACACAAGATTTGACTTTTTAGGCTAGAACTGAAGTAGCACCAACTGTTTAACTCAAAATACAGTCAAGAAAGTGGCTCTGAAGCCGAGAAACGGGATCGACCATAAGCACTAATGTGAAATTACGTACAATTTTCAAATTTCTTGTACTTGCTAACTTTGCGACCTCGGGCAGCTATGTTACCATGGAGGAACCACACAAGATTTGACTTTTTAGGCTAGAACTGAAGTAGCACCAACTGTTTAACTCAAAATACAGTCAAGAAAGTGGCTCTGAAGCCGAGAAACGGGATCGACCATAAGCACTAATGTGAAATTACGTACAATTTTCAAATTTCTTGTACTTGCTAACTTTGCGACCTCGGGCAGCTATGTTACCATGGAGGAACCACACAAGATTTGACTTTTTAGGCTAGAACTGAAGTAGCACCAACTGTTTAACTCAAAATACAGTCAAGAAAGTGGCTCTGAAGCCGAGAAACGGGATCGACCATAAGCACTAATGTGAAATTACGTACAATTTTCAAATTTCTTGTACTTGCTAACTTTGCGACCCCGGGCAGCTATGTTACCATGGAGGAATCACACAAGATTTGACTTTTTAGGCTAGAAATGAAGTAGCACCAACTGTTTAACTCAAAATACAGTCAAGAAAGTGGCTCTGAAGCCGAGAAACGGGATCGACCATAAGCACTAATGTGAAATTACGTACAATTTTCAAATTTCTTGTACTTGCTAACTTTGCGACCTCGGGCAGCTATGTTACCATGGAGGAACCACACAAGATTTGACTTTTTAGGCTAGAACTGAAGTAGCACCAACTGTTTAACTCAAAATACAGTCCAGAAAGTGGCTCTGAAGCCGAGAAACGGGATCGACCATAAGCACTAATGTGAAATTACGTACAATTTTCAAATTTCTTGTACTTGCTAACTTTGCGACCTCGGGCAGCTATGTTACCATGGAGGAACCACACAAGATTTGACTTTTTAGGCTAGAACTGAAGTAGCACCAACTGTTTAACTCAAAATACAGTCAAGAAAGTGGCTCTGAAGCCGAGAAACGGGATCGACCATAAGCACTAATGTGAAATTACGTACAATTTTCAAATTTCTTGTACTTGCTAACTTTGCGACCTCGGGCAGCTATGTTACCATGGAGGAACCACACAAGATTTGACTTTTTAGGCTAGAACTGAAGTAGCACCAACTGTTTAACTCAAAATACAGTCAAGAAAGTGGCTCTGAAGCCGAGAAACGGGATCGACCATAAGCACTAATGTGAAATTACGTACAATTTTCAAATTTCTTGTACTTGCTAACTTTGCGACCCCGGGCAGCTATGTTACCATGGAGGAATCACACAAGATTTGACTTTTTAGGCTAGAAATGAAGTAGCACCAACTGTTTAACTCAAAATACAGTCAAGAAAGTGGCTCTGAAGCCGAGAAACGGGATCGACCATAAGCACTAATGTGAAATTACGTACAATTTTCAAATTTCTTGTACTTGCTAACTTTGCGACCTCGGGCAGCTATGTTACCATGGAGGAACCACACAAGATTTGACTTTTTAGGCTAGAACTGAAGTAGCACCAACTGTTTAACTCAAAATACAGTCAAGAAACTGGCTCTGAAGCCGAGAAACGGGATCGACCATAAGCACTAATGTGAAATTACGTACAATTTTCAAATTTCTTGTACTTGCTAACTTTGCGATCTCGGGCAGCTATGTTACCATGGAGGAACCACACAAGATTTGACTTTTTAGGCTAGAACTGAAGTAGCACCAACTGTTTAAATCAAAATACAGTCAAGAAAGTGGCTCTGAAGCCGAGAAACGGGATCGACCATAAGCACTAATGTGAAATTACGTACAATTTTCAAATTTCTTGTACTTGCTAACTTTGCGACCTCGGGCAGCTATGTTACCATGGAGGAACCACACAAGATTTGACTTTTTAGGCTAGAACTGAAGTAGCACCAACTGTCTAACTCAAAATACAGTCAAGAAAGTGGCTCTGAAGCCGAGAAACGGGATCGACCATAAGCACTAATGTGAAATTACGTACAATTTTCAAATTTCTTGTACGTGCTAACTTTGCGACCTCGGGCAGCTATGTTACCATGGAGGAACCACACAAGATTTGACTTTTTAGGCTAGAACTGAAGTAGCACCAACTGTTTAACTCAAAATACAGTCAAGAAAGTGGCTCTGAAGTCGAGAAACGGGATCGACCATAAGCACTAATGTGAAATTACGTACAATTTTCAAATTTCTTGTACTTGCTAACTTTGCGACCTCGGGCAGCTATGTTACCATGGAGGAACCACACAAGATTTGACTTCTTAGGCTAGAACTGAAGTAGCACCAACTGTTTAACTCAAAATACAGTCAAGAAAGTGGCTCTGAAGCCGAGAAACGGGATCGACCATAAGCACTAATGTGAAATTACGTACAATTTTCAAATTTCTTGTACTTGCTAACTTTGCGACCTCGAGCAGCTATGTTACCATGGAGGAACCACACAAGATTTGACTTTTTAGGCTAGAACTGAAGTAGCACCAACTGTTTAACTCAAAATACAGTCAAGAAAGTGGCTCTGAAGCCGAGAAACGGGATCGACCATAAGCACTAATGTGAAATTACGTACAATTTTCAAATTTCTTGTACTTGCTAACTTTGCGACCTCGGGCAGCTATGTTACCATGGAGGAACCACACAAGATTTGACTTTTTAGGCTAGAACTGAAGTAGCACCAACTGTTTAACTCAAAATAGAGTCAAGAAAGTGGCTCTGAAGCCGAGAAACGGGATCGACCATAAGCACTAATGTGAAATTACGTACAATTTTCAAATTTCTTGTACTTGCTAACTTTGCGACCTCGGGCAGCTATGTTACCATGGAGGAATCACACAAGATTTGACTTTTTAGGCTAGAACTGAAGTAGCACCAACTGTTTAACTCAAAATACAGTCAAGAAAGTGGCTCTGAAGCCGAGAAACGGGATCGACCATAAGCACTAATGTGAAATTACGTACAATTTTCAAATTTCTTGTACTTGCTAACTTTGCGACCTCGGGCAGCTATGTTACCATGGAGGAATCACACAAGATTTGACTTTTTAGGCTAGAACTGAAGTAGCACCAACTGTTTAACTCAAAATACAGTCAAGAAAGTGGCTCTGAAGCCGAGAAACGGGATCGACCATAAGCACTAATGTGAAATTACGTACAATTTTCAAATTTCTTGTACTTGCTAACTTTGCGACCTCGGGCAGCTATGTTACCATGGAGGAATCACACAAGATTTGACTTTTTAGGCTAGAACTGAAGTAGCACCAACTGTTTAACTCAAAATACAGTCAAGAAAGTGGCTCTGAAGCCGAGAAACGGGATCGACCATAAGCACTAATGTGAAATTACGTACAATTTTCAAATTTCTTGTACTTGCTAACTTTGCGACCTCGGGCAGCTATGTTACCATGGAGGAACCACACAAGATTTGACTTCTTAGGCTAGAACTGAAGTAGCACCAACTGTTTAACTCAAAATACAGTCAAGAAAGTGGCTCTGAAGCCGAGAAACGGGATCGACCATAAGCACTAATGTGAAATTACGTACAATTTTCAAATTTCTTGTACTTGCTAACTTTGCGACCTCGAGCAGCTATGTTACCATGGAGGAACCACACAAGATTTGACTTTTTAGGCTAGAACTGAAGTAGCACCAACTGTTTAACTCAAAATACAGTCAAGAAAGTGGCTCTGAAGCCGAGAAACGGGATCGACCATAAGCACTAATGTGAAATTACGTACAATTTTCAAATTTCTTGTACTTGCTAACTTTGCGACCTCGGGCAGCTATGTTACCATGGAGGAACCACACAAGATTTGACTTTTTAGGCTAGAACTGAAGTAGCACCAACTGTTTAACTCAAAATACAGTCAAGAAAGTGGCTCTGAAGCCGAGAAACGGGATCGACCATAAGCACTAATGTGAAATTACGTACAATTTTCAAATTTCTTGTACTTGCTAACTTTGCGACCTCGGGCAGCTATGTTACCATGGAGGAACCACACAAGATTTGACTTTTTAGGCTAGAACTGAAGTAGCACCAACTGTTTAACTCAAAATACAGTCAAGAAAGTGGCTCTGAAGCCGAGAAACGGGATCGACCATAAGCACTAATGTGAAATTACGTACAATTTTCAAATTTCTTGTACTTGCTAACTTTGCGACCTCGGGCAGCTATGTTACCATGGAGGAACCACACAAGATTTGACTTTTTAGGCTAGAACTGAAGTAGCACCAACTGTTTAACTCAAAATACAGTCAAGAAAGTGGCTCTGAAGCCGAGAAACGGGATCGACCATAAGCACTAATGTGAAATTACGTACAATTTTCAAATTTCTTGTACTTGCTAACTTTGCGACCTCGGGCAGCTATGTTACCATGGAGGAATCACACAAGATTTGACTTTTTAGGCTAGAACTGAAGTAGCACCAACTGTTTAACTCAAAATACAGTCAAGAAAGTGGCTCTGAAGCCGAGAAACGGGATCGACAATAAGCACTAATGTGAAATTACGTACAATTTTCAAATTTCTAGTACTTGCTAACTTTGCGACCTCGGGCAGCTATGTTACCATGGAGGAACCACACAAGATTTGACTTTTTAGGCTAGAACTGAAGTAGCACCAACTGTTTAACTCAAAATACAGTCAAGAAAGTGGCTCTGAAGCCGAGAAACGGGATCGACCATAAGCACTAATGTGAAATTACGTACAATTTTCAAATTTCTTGTACTTGCTAACTTTGCGACCCCGGGCAGCTATGTTACCATGGAGGAATCACACAAGATTTTACTTTTTAGGCTAGAAATGAAGTAGCACCAACTGTTTAACTCAAAATACAGTCAAGAAAGTGGCTCTGAAGCCGAGAAACGGGATCGACCATAAGCACTAATGTGAAATTACGTACAATTTTCAAATTTCTTGTACTTGCTAACTTTGCGACCTCGGGCAGCTATGTTACCATGGAGGAACCACACAAGATTTGACTTTTTAGGCTAGAACTGAAGTAGCACCAACTGTTTAACTCAAAATACAGTCAAGAAAGTGGCTCTGAAGCCGAGAAACGGGATCGACCATAAGCACTAATGTGAAATTACGTACAATTTTCAAATTTCTTGTACTTGCTAACTTTGCGACCTCGGGCAGCTATGTTACCATGGAGGAATCACACAAGATTTGACTTTTTAGGCTAGAACTGAAGTAGCACCAACTGTTTAACTCAAAATACAGTCAAGAAAGTGGCTCTGAAGCCGAGAAACGGGATCGACCATAAGCACTAATGTGAAATTACGTACAATTTTCAAATTTCTTGTACTTGCTAACTTTGCGACCTCGGGCAGCTATGTTACCATGGAGGAACCACACAAGATTTGACTTTTTAGGCTAGAACTGAAGTAGCACCAACTGTTTAACTCAAAATACAGTCAAGAAAGTGGCTCTGAAGCCGAGAAACGGGATCGACCATAAGCACTAATGTGAAATTACGTACAATTTTCAAATTTCTTGTACTTGCTAACTTTGCGACCTCGGGCAGCTATGTTACCATGGAGGAACCACACAAGATTCTACTTTTTAGGCTAGAACTGAAGTAGCACCAACTGTTTAACTCAAAATACAGTCCAGAAAGTGGCTCTGAAGCCGAGAAACGAGATCGACCATAAGCACTAATGTGAAATTACGTACAATTTTCAAATTTCTTGTGTTTGCTAACTTTGCGACCTCGGGCAGCTATGTTACCATGGAGGAACCACACAAGATTTGACTTTTTAGGCTAGAACTGAAGTAGCACCAACTGTTTAACTCAAAATACAGTCAAGAAAGTGGCTCTGAAGCCGAGAAACGGGATCGACCATAAGCACTAATGTGAAATTACGTACAATTTTCAAATTTCTTGTACTTGCTAACTTTGCGATCTCGGGCAGCTATGTTACCATGGAGGAACCACACAAGATTTGACTTTTTAGGCTAGAACTGAAGTAGCACCAACTGTTTAAATCAAAATACAGTCAAGAAAGTGGCTCTGAAGCCGAGAAACGGGATCGACCATAAGCACTAATGTGAAATTACGTACAATTTTCAAATTTCTTGTACTTGCTAACTTTGCGACCTCGGGTAGCTATGTTACCATGGAGGAATCACACAAGATTTGACTTTTTAGGCTAGAACTGAAGTAGCACCAACTGTTTAACGCAAAATACAGTCAAGAAAGTGGCTCTGAAGCCGAGAAACGGGATCGACCATAAGCACTAATGTGAAATTACGTACAATTTTCAAATTTCTTGTACTTGCTAACTTTGCGACCTCGGGCAGCTATGTTACCATGGAGGAACCACACAAGATTTGACTTTTTAGGCTAGAACTGAAGTAGCACCAACTGTTTAACTCAAAATACAGTCAAGAAAGTGGCTCTGAAGCCGAGAAACGGGATCGACCATAAGCACTAATGTGAAATTACGTACAATTTTCAAATTTCTTGTACTTGCTAACTTTGCGACCCCGGGCAGCTATGTTACCATGGAGGAATCACACAAGATTTTACCTTTTAGGCTAGAAATGAAGTAGCACCAACTGTTTAACTCAAAATACAGTCAAGAAAGTGGCTCTGAAGCCGAGAAACGGGATCGACCATAAGCACTAATGTGAAATTACGTACAATTTTCAAATTTCTTGTACTTGCTAACTTTGCGACCTCGGGCAGCTATGTTACCATGGAGGAACCACACAAGATTTGACTTTTTAGGCTAGAACTGAAGTAGCACCAACTGTTTAACTCAAAATACAGTCAAGAAAGTGGCTCTGAAGCCGAGAAACGGGATCGACCATAAGCACTAATGTGAAATTACGTACAATTTTCAAATTTCTTGTACTTGCTAACTTTGCGACCTCGGGCAGCTATGTTACCATGGAGGAATCACACAAGATTTGACTTTTTAGGCTAGAACTGAAGTAGCACCAACTGTTTAACTCAAAATACAGTCAAGAAAGTGGCTCTGAAGCCGAGAAACGGGATCGACCATAAGCACTAATGTGAAATTACGTACAATTTTCAAATTTCTTGTACTTGCTAACTTTGCGACCTCGGGCAGCTATGTTACCATGGAGGAACCACACAAGATTTGACTTTTTAGGCTAGAACTGAAGTAGCACCAACTGTTTAACTCAAAATACAGTCAAGAAAGTGGCTCTGAAGCCGAGAAACGGGATCGACCATAAGCACTAATGTGAAATTACGTACAATTTTCAAATTTCTTGTACTTGCTAACTTTGCGACCTCGGGCAGCTATGTTACCATGGAGGAACCACACAAGATTCTACTTTTTAGGCTAGAACTGAAGTAGCACCAACTGTTTAACTCAAAATACAGTCCAGAAAGTGGCTCTGAAGCCGAGAAACGGGATCGACCATAAGCACTAATGTGAAATTACGTACAATTTTCAAATTTCTTGTACTTGCTAACTTTGCGACCTCGGGCAGCTATGTTACCATGGAGGAACCACACAAGATTTGACTTTTTAGGCTAGAACTGAAGTAGCACCAACTGTTTAACTCAAAATACAGTCAAGAAAGTGGCTCTGAAGCCGAGAAACGGGATCGACCATAAGCACTAATGTGAAATTACGTACAATTTTCAAATTTCTTGTACTTGCTAACTTTGCGATCTCGGGCAGCTATGTTACCATGGAGGAACCACACAAGATTTGACTTTTTAGGCTAGAACTGAAGTATCACCAACTGTTTAAATCAAAATACAGTCAAGAAAGTGGCTCTGAAGCCGAGAAACGGGATCGACCATAAGCACTAATGTGAAATTACGTACAATTTTCAAATTTCTTGTACTTGCTAACTTTGCGACCTCGGGCAGCTATGTTACCATGGAGGAATCACACAAGATTTGACTTTTTAGGCTAGAACTGAAGTAGCACCAACTGTTTAACGCAAAATACAGTCAAGAAAGTGGCTCTGAAGCCGAGAAACGGGATCGACCATAAGCACTAATGTGAAATTACGTACAATTTTCAAATTTCTTGTACTTGCTAACTTTGCGACCTCGGGCAGCTATGTTACCATGGAGGAACCACACAAGATTTGACTTTTTAGGCTAGAACTGAAGTAGCACCAACTGGTTAACTCAAAATACAGTCAAGAAACTGGCTCTGAAGCCGAGAAACGGGATCGACCATAAGCACTAATGTGAAATTACGTACAATTTTCAAATTTCTTGTACTTGCTAACTTTGCGACCTCGGGCAGCTATGTTACCATGGAGGAATCACACAAGATTTGACTTTTTAGGCTAGAACTGAAGTAGCACCAACTGTTTAACTCAAAATACAGTCAAGAAAGTGGCTCTGAAGCCGAGAAACGGGATCGACCATAAGCACTAATGTGAAATTACGTACAATTTTCAAATTTCTTGTACTTGCTAACTTTGCGACCTCGGGCAGCTATGTTACCATGGAGGAATCACACAAGATTTGACTTTTTAGGCTAGAACTGAAGTAGCACCAACTGTTTAACTCAAAATACAGTCAAGAAAGTGGCTCTGAAGCCGAGAAACGGGATCGACCATAAGCACTAATGCGAAATTACGTACAATTTCCAAATTTCTTGTGCTTGCTAACTTTGCGACCTCGGGCAGCTATGTTACCATGGAGGAACCACACAAGATTTGACTTTTTAGGCTAGAACTGAAGTAGCACCAACTGTTTAACTCAAAATACAGTCAAGAAAGTGGCTCTGAAGCCGAGAAACGGGATCGACCATAAGCACTAATGTGAAATTACGTACAATTTTCAAATTTCTTGTACTTGCTAACTTTGCGACCTCGGGCAGCTATGTTACCATGGAGGAACCACACAAGATTTGACTTCTTAGGCTAGAACTGAAGTAGCACCAACTGTTTAACTCAAAATACAGTCAAGAAAGTGGCTCTGGAGCCGAGAAACGGGATCGACCATAAGCACTAATGTGAAATTACGTACAATTTTCAAATTTCTTGTACTTGCTAACTTTGCGACCTCGAGCAGCTATGTTACCATGGAGGAACCACACAAGATTTGACTTTTTAGGCTAGAACTGAAGTAGCACCAACTGTTTAACTCAAAATACAGTCAAGAAAGTGGCTCTGAAGCCGGGAAACGGGATCGACCATAAGCACTAATGTGAAATTACGTACAATTTTCAAATTTCTTGTACTTGCTAACTTTGCGACCTCGGGCAGCTATGTTACCATGGAGGAATCACACAAGATTTGACTTTTTAGGCTAGAACTGAAGTAGCACCAACTGTTTAACTCAAAATACAGTCAAGAAAGTGGCTCTGAAGCCGAGAAACGGGATCGACCATAAGCACTAATGTGAAATTACGTACAATTTTCAAATTTCTTGTACTTGCTAACTTTGCGACCTCGGGCAGCTATGTTACCATGGAGGAATCACAAAATATTTGACTTTTTAGGCTAGAACTGAAGTAGCACCAACTGTTTAACTCAAAATACAGTCCAGAAAGTGGCTCTGAAGCCGAGAAACGGGATCGACCATAAGCACTAATGTGAAATTACGTACAATTTTCAAATTTCTTGTACTTGCTAACTTTGCGACCTCGGGCAGCTATGTTACCATGGAGGAATCACACAAGATTTGACTTTTTAGGCTAGAACTGAAGTAGCACCAACTGTTTAACTCAAAATACAGTCAAGAAAGTGGCTCTGAAGCCGAGAAACGGGATCGACCATAAGCACTAATGTGAAATTACGTACAATTTTCAAATTTCTTGTACTTGCTAACTTTGCGACCTCGGGCAGCTATGTTACCATGGAGGAACCACACAAGATTTGACTTTTTAGGCTAGAACTGAAGTAGCACCAACTGTTTAACTCAAAATACAGTCAAGAAAGTGGCTCTGAAGCCGAGAAACGGGATCGACCATAAGCACTAATGTGAAATTACGTACAATTTTCAAATTTCTTGTACTTGCTAACTTTGCGACCTCGGGCAGCTATGTTACCATGGAGGAACCACACAAGATTTGACTTTTTAGGCTAGAACTGAAGTAGCACCAACTGTTTAACTCAAAATACAGTCAAGAAAGTGGCTCTGAAGCCGAGAAACGGGATCGACCATAAGCACTAATGTGAAATTACGTACAATTTTCAAATTTCTTGTACTTGCTAACTTTGCGACCTCGGGCAGCTATGTTACCATGGAGGAACCACACAAGATTTGACTTTTTAGGCTAGAACTGAAGTAGCACCAACTGTTTAACTCAAAATACAGTCAAGAAAGTGGCTCTGAAGCCGAGAAACGGGATCGACCATAAGCGCTAATGTGAAATTACGTACAATTTTCAAATTTCTTGTACTTGCTAACTTTGCGACCTCGGGCAGCTATGTTACCATGGAGGAATCACACAAGATTTGACTTTTTAGGCTAGAACTGAAGTAGCGCCAACTGTTTAATTCAAAATACAGTCAAGAAAGTAGCTCTGAAGCCGAGAAACGGGATCGACCATAAGCACTACTGTGAAATTACATGCAATTTTCAAATTTCTTGTACTTGCTAACTTTGCGACCTCGGGCAGCTATGTTACCATGGATGAATCACACAAGATTTGACTTTTTAGGCTAGAACTGAAGTAGCACCAACTGTTTAACTCAAAATACAGTCAAGAAAGTGGCTCTGAAGCCGAGAAACGGGATCGACCATAAGCACTAATGTGAAATTACGTACAATTTTCAAATTTCTTGTACTTGCTAACTTTGCGATCTCGGGCAGCTATGTTACCATGGAGGAACCACACAAGATTTGACTTTTTAGGCTAGAACTGAAGTAGCACCAACTGTTTAAATCAAAATACAGTCAAGAAAGTGGCTCTGAAGCCGAGAAACGGGATCGACCATAAGCACTAATGTGAAATTACGTACAATTTTCAAATTTCTTGTACTTGCTAACTTTGCGACCTCGGGCAGCTATGTTACCATGGAGGAATCACACAAGATTTGACTTTTTAGGCTAGAACTGAAGTAGCACCAACTGTTTAACGCAAAATACAGTCAAGAAAGTGGCTCTGAAGCCGAGAAACGGGATCGACCATAAGCACTAATGTGAAATTACGTACAATTTTCAAATTTCTTGTACTTGCTAACTTTGCGACCTCGGGCAGCTATGTTACCATGGAGGAACCACACAAGATTTGACTTTTTAGGCTAGAACTGAAGTAGCACCAACTGGTTAACTCAAAATACAGTCAAGAAACTGGCTCTGAAGCCGAGAAACGGGATCGACCATAAGCACTAATGTGAAATTACGTACAATTTTCAAATTTCTTGTACTTGCTAACTTTGCGACCTCGGGCAGCTATGTTACCATGGAGGAATCACACAAGATTTGACTTTTTAGGCTAGAACTGAAGTAGCACCAACTGTTTAACTCAAAATACAGTCAAGAAAGTGGCTCTGAAGCCGAGAAACGGGATCGACCATAAGCACTAATGTGAAATTACGTACAATTTTCAAATTTCTTGTACTTGCTAACTTTGCGACCTCGGGCAGCTATGTTACCATGGAGGAATCACACAAGATTTGACTTTTTAGGCTAGAACTGAAGTAGCACCAACTGTTTAACTCAAAATACAGTCAAGAAAGTGGCTCTGAAGCCGAGAAACGGGATCGACCATAAGCACTAATGCGAAATTACGTACAATTTCCAAATTTCTTGTGCTTGCTAACTTTGCGACCTCGGGCAGCTATGTTACCATGGAGGAACCACACAAGATTTTACTTTTTAGGCTAGAACTGAAGTAGCACCAACTGTTTAACTCAAAATACAGTCAAGAAAGTGGCTCTGAAGCCGAGAAACGGGATCGACCATAAGCACTAATGTGAAATTACGTACAATTTTCAAATTTCTTGTACTTGCTAACTTTGCGACCTCGGGCAGCTATGTTACCATGGAGGAACCACACAAGATTTGACTTCTTAGGCTAGAACTGAAGTAGCACCAACTGTTTAACTCAAAATACAGTCAAGAAAGTGGCTCTGAAGCCGAGAAACGGGATCGACCATAAGCACTAATGTGAAATTACGTACAATTTTCAAATTTCTTGTACTTGCTAACTTTGCGACCTCGAGCAGCTATGTTACCATGGAGGAACCACACAAGATTTGACTTTTTAGGCTAGAACTGAAGTAGCACCAACTGTTTAACTCAAAATACAGTCAAGAAAGTGGCTCTGAAGCCGGGAAACGGGATCGACCATAAGCACTAATGTGAAATTACGTACAATTTTCAAATTTCTTGTACTTGCTAACTTTGCGACCTCGGGCAGCTATGTTACCATGGAGGAATCACACAAGATTTGACTTTTTAGGCTAGAACTGAAGTAGCACCAACTGTTTAACTCAAAATACAGTCAAGAAAGTGGCTCTGAAGCCGAGAAACGGGATCGACCATAAGCACTAATGTGAAATTACGTACAATTTTCAAATTTCTTGTACTTGCTAACTTTGCGACCTCGGGCAGCTATGTTACCATGGAGGAATCACAAAATATTTGACTTTTTAGGCTAGAACTGAAGTAGCACCAACTGTTTAACTCAAAATACAGTCCAGAAAGTGGCTCTGAAGCCGAGAAACGGGATCGACCATAAGCACTAATGTGAAATTACGTACAATTTTCAAATTTCTTGTACTTGCTAACTTTGCGACCTCGGGCAGCTATGTTACCATGGAGGAATCACACAAGATTAGACTTTTTAGGCTAGAACTGAAGTAGCACCAACTGTTTAACTCAAAATACAGTCAAGAAAGTGGCTCTGAAGCCGAGAAACGGGATCGACCATAAGCACTAATGTGAAATTACGTACAATTTTCAAATTTCTTGTACTTGCTAACTTTGCGACCTCGGGCAGCTATGTTACCATGGAGGAACCACACAAGATTTGACTTTTTAGGCTAGAACTGAAGTAGCACCAACTGTTTAACTCAAAATACAGTCAAGAAAGTGGCTCTGAAGCCGAGAAACGGGATCGACCATAAGCACTAATGTGAAATTACGTACAATTTTCAAATTTCTTGTACTTGCTAACTTTGCGACCTCGGGCAGCTATGTTACCATGGAGGAACCACACAAGATTTGACTTTTTAGGCTAGAACTGAAGTAGCACCAACTGTTTAACTCAAAATACAGTCAAGAAAGTGGCTCTGAAGCCGAGAAACGGGATCGACCATAAGCACTAATGTGAAATTACGTACAATTTTCAAATTTCTTGTACTTGCTAACTTTGCGACCTCGGGCAGCTATGTTACCATGGAGGAACCACACAAGATTTGACTTTTTAGGCTAGAACTGAAGTAGCACCAACTGTTTAACTCAAAATACAGTCAAGAAAGTGGCTCTGAAGCCGAGAAACGGGATCGACCATAAGCGCTAATGTGAAATTACGTACAATTTTCAAATTTCTTGTACTTGCTAACTTTGCGACCTCGGGCAGCTATGTTACCATGGAGGAATCACACAAGATTTGACTTTTTAGGCTAGAACTGAAGTAGCGCCAACTGTTTAATTCAAAATACAGTCAAGAAAGTAGCTCTGAAGCCGAGAAACGGGATCGACCATAAGCACTACTGTGAAATTACATGCAATTTTCAAATTTCTTGTACTTGCTAACTTTGCGACCTCGGGCAGCTATGTTACCATGGATGAATCACACAAGATTTGACTTTTTAGGCTAGAACTGAAGTAGCACCAACTGTTTAACTCAAAATACAGTCAAGAAAGTGGCTCTGAAGCCGAGAAACGGGATCGACCATAAGCACTAATGTGAAATTACGTACAATTTTCAAATTTCTTGTACTTGCTAACTTTGCGACCTCGGGCAGCTATGTTACCATGGAGGAATCACACAAGATTTGACTTTTTAGGCTAGAACTGAAGTAGCACCAACTGTTTAATTCAAAATACAGTCAAGAAAGTAGCTCTGAAGCCGAGAAACGGGATCGACCATAAGCACTACCGTGAAATTACATGCAATTTTCAAATTTCTTGTACTTGCTAACTTTGCGACCTCGGGCAGCTATGTTACCATGGAGGAATCACACTTTTTAGGCTAGAACTGAAGTAGCGCCAACTGTTTAATTCAAAATACAGTCAAGAAAGTAGCTCTGAAGCCGAGAAACGGGATCGACCATAAGCACTACCGTGAAATTACATGCAATTTTCAAATTTCTTGTACTTGCTAACTTTGCGACCTCGGGCAGCTATGTTACCATGGAGGAATCACACAAGATTTGACTTTTTAGGCTAGAACTGAAGTAGCGCCAACTGTTTAATTCAAAATACAGTCAAGAAAGTAGCTCTGAAGCCGAGAAACGGGATCGACCATAAGCACTACCGTGAAATTACATGCAATTTTCAAATTTCTTGTACTTGCTAACTTTGCGACCTCGGGCAGCTATGTTACCATGGAGGAATCACACAAGATTTGACTTTTTAGGCTAGAACTGAAGTAGCGCCAACTGTTTAATTCAAAATACAGTCAAGAAAGTAGCTCTGAAGCCGAGAAACGGGATCGACCATAAGCACTACCGTGAAATTACATGCAATTTTCAAATTTCTTGTACTTGCTAACTTTGCGACCTCGGGCAGCTATGTTACCATGGAGGAATCACACAAGATTTGACTTTTTAGGCTAGAACTGAAGTAGCACCAACTGTTTAACTCAAAATACAGTCAAGAAAGTGGCTCTGAAGCCGAGAAACGGGATCGACCATAAGCACTAATGTGAAATTACGTACAATTTTCAAATTTCTTGTACTTGCTAACTTTGCGACCTCGGGCAGCTATGTTACCATGGAGGAACCACACAAGATTTGACTTTTTAGGCTAGAACTGAAGTAGCACCAACTGTTTAACTCAAAATACAGTCAAGAAAGTGGCTCTGAAGCCGAGAAACGGGATCGACCATAAGCACTAATGTGAAATTACGTACAATTTTCAAATTTCTTGTACTTGCTAACTTTGCGACCTCGGGCAGCTATGTTACCATGGAGGAACCACACAAGATTTGACTTTTTAGGCTAGAACTGAAGTAGCACCAACTGTTTAACTCAAAATACAGTCAAGAAAGTGGCTCTGAAGCCGAGAAACGGGATCGACCATAAGCACTAATGTGAAATTACGTACAATTTTCAAATTTCTTGTACTTGCTAACTTTGCGACCTCGGGCAGCTATGTTACCATGGAGGAATCATACAAGATTTGACTTTTTAGGCTAGAACTGAAGTAGCGCCAACTGTTTAATTCAAAATACAGTCAAGAGAGTAGCTCTGAAGCCGAGAAACGGGATCGACCATAAGCACTACTGTGAAATTACATGCAATTTTCAAATTTCTTGTACTTGCTAACTTTGCGACCTCGGGCAGCTATGTTACCATGGAGAAATCACACAAGATTTGACTTTTTAGGCTAGAACTGAAGTAGCACCAACTGTTTAACTCAAAATACAGTCAAGAAAGTGGCTCTGAAGCCGAGAAACGGGATCGACCATAAGCACTAATGTGAAATTACGTACAATTTTCAAATTTCTTGTACTTGCTAACTTTGCGACCTCGGCCAGCTATGTCACCATGGAGGAATCACACAAGATTTGACTTTTTAGGCTAGAACTGAAGTAGCGCCAACTGTTTAATTCAAAATACAGTCAAGAAAGTAGCTCTGAAGCCGAGAAACGGGATCGACCATAAGCACTGCCGTGAAATTACATGCAATTTTCAAATTTCTTGTACTTGCTAACTTTGCGACCTCGGGCAGCTATGTTACCATGGAGGAATCACACAAGATTTGACTTTTTAGGCTAGAACTGAAGTAACACCAACTGTTTAACTCAAAATACAGTCAAGAAAGTGGCTCTGAAGCCGAGAAACGGGATCGACCATAAGCACTAATGTGAAATTACGTACAATTTTCAAATTTCTTGTACTTGCTAACTTTGCGACCTCGGGCAGCTATGTTACCATGGAGGAATCACACAAGATTTGACTTTTTAGGCTAGAACTGAAGTAGCGCCAACTGTTTAATTCAAAATACAGTCAAGAAAGTAGCTCTGAAGCCGAGAAACGGGATCGACCATAAGCACTAATGTGAAATTACGTACAATTTTCAAATTTCTTGTACTTGCTAACTTTGCGACCTCGGGCAGCTATGTTACCATGGAGGAATCACACAAGATTTGACTTTTTAGGCTAGAACTGAAGTAGCACCAACTGTTTAACTCAAAATACAGTCAAGAAAGTAGCTCTGAAGACGAGAAACGGGATCGACCATAAGCACTACCGTGAAATTACATGCAATTTTCAAATTTCTTGTACTTGCTAACTTTGCGACCTCGGGCAGCTATGTTACCATGGAGGAATCACACAAGATTTGACTTTTTAGGCTAGAACTGAAGTAGCGCCAACTGTTTAATTCAAAATACAGTCAAGAAAGTAGCTCTGAAGCCGAGAAACGGGATCGACCATAAGCACTACCGTGAAATTACATGCAATTTTCAAATTTCTTGTACTTGCTAACTTTGCGACCTCGGGCAGCTATGTTACCATGGAGGAATCACACAAGATTTGACTTTTTAGGCTAGAACTGAAGTAGCACCAACTGTTTAACTCAAAATACAGTCAAGAAAGTAGCTCTGACGCCGAGAAACGGGATCGACCATAAGCATTAATGTGAAATTACATGCAATTTTCAAATTTCTTGTACTTGCTAACTTTGCGACCTCGGGCAGCTATGTTACCATGGAGGAATCACACAAGATTTGACTTTTTGGGCTAGAACTGAAGTAGCGCCAACTGTTTAATTCAAAATACAGTCAAGAAAGTAGCTCTGAAGCCGAGAAACGGGATCGACCATAAGCACTACCGTGAAATTACATGCAATTTTCAAATTTCTTGTACTTGCTAACTTTGCGACCTCGGGCAGCTATGTTACCATGGAGGAATCACACAAGATTTGACTTTTTAGGCTAGAACTGAAGTAGCGCCAACTGTTTAATTCAAAATACAGTCAAGAAAGTAGCTCTCAAGCCGAGAAACGGGATCGACCATAAGCACTACCGTGAAATTACATGCAATTTTCAAATTTCTTGTACTTGCTAACTTTGCGACCTCGGGCAGCTATGTTACCATGGAGGAATCACACAAGATTTGACTTTTTAGGCTAGAACTGAAGTAGCGCCAACTGTTTAATTCAAAATACAGTCAAGAAAGTAGCTCTGAAGCCGAGAAACGGGATCGACCATAAGCACTACCGTGAAATTACATGCAATTTTCAAATTTTTTGTACTTGCTAACTTTGCGACCTCGGGCAGCTATGTTACCATGGAGGAATCACACAAGATTTGACTTTTTAGGCTAGAACTGAAGTAGCGCCAACTGTTTAATTCAAAATACAGTCAAGAAAGTAGCTCTGAAGCCGAGAAACGGGATCGACCATAAGCACTACCGTGGAATTACATGCAATTTTCAAATTTCTTGTACTTGCTAACTTTGCGACCTCGGGCAGCTATGTTACCATGGAGGAATCACACAAGATTTGACTTTTTAGGCTAGAACTGAAGTAGCGCCAACTGTTTAATTCAAAATACAGTCAAGAAAGTAGCTCTGAAGCCGAGAAACGGGATCGACCATAAGCACTACCGTGAAATTACATGCAATTTTCAAATTTCTTGTACTTGCTAACTTTGCGACCTCGGGCAGCTATGTTACCATGGAGGAATCACACAAGATTTGACTTTTTAGGCTAGAACTGAAGTAGCACCAACTGTTTAACTCAAAATACAGTCAAGAAAGTAGCTCTGAAGCCGAGAAACGGGATCGACCATAAGCACTAATGTGAAATTACATGCAATTTTCAAATTTCTTGTACTTGCTAACTTTGCGACCTCGGGCAGCTATGTTACCATGGAGGAATCACACAAGATTTGACTTTTTAGGCTAGAACTGAAGTAGCGCCAACTGTTTAATTCAAAATACAGTCAAGAAAGTAGCTCTGAAGCCGAGAAACGGGATCGACCATAAGCACTACCGTGAAATTACATGCAATTTTCAAATTTCTTGTACTTGCTAACTTTGCGACCTCGGGCAGCTATGTTACCATGGAGGAATCACACAAGATTTGACTTTTTAGGCTAGAACTGAAGTAGCACCAACTGTTTAACTCAAAATACAGTCAAGAAAGTGGCTCTGAAGCCGAGAAACGGGATCGACCATAAGCACTAATGTGAAATTACGTACAATTTTCAAATTTCTTGTACTTGCTAACTTTGCGACCTCGGGCAGCTATGTTACCATGGAGGAATCACACAAGATTTGACTTTTTAGGCTAGAACTGAAGTAGCACCAACTGTTTAACTCAAAATACAGTCAAGAAAGTGGCTCTGAAGCCGAGAAACGGGATCGACCATAAGCACTAATGTGAAATTACGTACAATTTTCAAATTTCTTGTACTTGCTAACTTTGCGACCTCGGGCAGCTATGTTACCATGGAGGAATCACACAAGATTTGACTTTTTAGGCTAGAACTGAAGTAGCGCCAACTGTTTAATTCAAAATACAGTCAAGAAAGTAGCTCTGAAGCCGAGAAACGGGATCGACCATAAGCACTACCGTGAAATTACATGCAATTTTCAAATTTCTTGTACTTGCTAACTTTGCGACCTCGGGCAGCTATGTTACCATGGAGGAATCACACAAGATTTGACTTTTTAGGCTAGAACTGAAGTAGCACCAACTGTTTAACTCAAAATACAGTCAAGAAAGTGGCTCTGAAGCCGAGAAACGGGATCGACCATAAGCACTAATGTGAAATTACGTACAATTTTCAAATTTCTTGTACTTGCTAACTTTGCGACCTCGGGCAGCTATGTTACCATGGAGGAATCACACAAGATTTAACTTTTTAGGCTAGAACTGAAGTAGCGCCAACTGTTTAATTCAAAATACAGTCAAGAAAGTAGCTCTGAAGCCGAGAAACGGGATCGACCATAAGCACTACCGTGAAATTACATGCAATTTTCAAATTTCTTGTACTTGCTAACTTTGCGACCTCGGGCAGCTATGTTACCATGGAGGAATCACACAAGATTTGACTTTTTAGGCTAGAACTGAAGTAGCGCCAACTGTTTAATTCAAAATACAGTCAAGAAAGTAGCTCTCAAGCCGAGAAACGGGATCGACCACAAGCACTACCGTGAAATTACATGCAATTTTCAAATTTCTTGTACTTGCTAACTTTGCGACCTCGGGCAGCTATGTTACCATGGAGGAATCACACAAGATTTGACTTTTTAGGCTAGAACTGAAGTAGCACCAACTGTTTAACTCAAAATACAGTCAAGAAAGTGGCTCCGAAGCCGAGAAACGGGATCGACCATAAGCACTAATGTGAAATTACGTACAATTTTCAAATTTCTTGTACTTGCTAACTTTGCAACCTCGGGCAGCTATGTTACCATGGAGGAATCACACAAGATTTGACTTTTTAGGCTAGAACTGAAGTAGCATCAACTGTTTAACTCAAAATACAGTCAAGAAAGTGGCTCTGAAGCCGAGAAACGGGATCGACCATAAGCACTAATGTGAAATTACGTACAATTTTCAAATTTCTTGTACTTGCTAACTTTGCGACCTCGGGCAGCTATGTTACCATGGAGGAACCACGCAAGATTTGACTTTTTAGGCTAGAACTGAAGTAGCACCAACTGTTTAACTCAAAATACAGTCAAGAAAGTGGCTCTGAAGCCGAGAAACGGGATCGACCATAAGCACTAATGTGAAATTACGTACAATTTTCAAATTTCTTGTACTTGCTAACTTTGCGACCTCGGGCAGCTATGTTACCATGGAGGAATCACACAAGATTTGACTTTTTAGGCTAGAACTGAAGTAGCGCCAACTGTTTAATTCAAAATACAGTCAAGAAAGTAGCTCTGAAGCCGAGAAACGGGATCGACCATAAGCACTACCGTGAAATTACATGCAATTTTCAAATTTCTTGTACTTGCTAACTTTGCGACCTCGGGCAGCTATGTTACCATGGAGGAATCACACAAGATTTGACTTTTTAGGCTAGAACTGAAGTAGCACCAACTGTTTAACTCAAAATACAGTCAAGAAAGTAGCTCTGAAGCCGAGAAACGGGATCGACCATAAGCACTACCGTGAAATTACATGCAATTTTCAAATTTCTTGTACTTGCTAACTTTGCGACCTCGGGCAGCTATGTTACCATGGAGGAATCACACAAGATTTGACTTTTTAGGCTAGAACTGAAGTAGCACCAACTGTTTAACTCAAAATACAGTCAAGAAAGTGGCTCTGAAGCCGCGAAACGGGATCGACCATAAGCATTACCGTGAAATTACATGCAATTTTCAAATTTCTTGCACTTGCTAACTTTGCGACCTCGGGCAGCTATGTTACCATGGAGGAATCACACAAGATTTGACTTTTTAGGCTAGAACTGAAGTAGCACCAACTGTTTAACTCAAAATACAGTCAAGAAAGTGGCTCTGAAGCCGAGAAACGGGATCGACCATAAGCACTAATGTGAAATTACGTACAATTTTCAAATTTCTTGTACTTGCTAACTTTGCGACCTCGGGCAGCTATGTTACCATTGAGGAATCACACAAGATTTGACTTTTTAGGCTAGAACTGAAGTAGCACCAACTGTTTAACTCAAAATACAGTCAAGAAAGTGGCTCTGAAGCCGAGAAACGGGATCGACCATAAGCACTAATGTGAAATTACGTACAATTTTCAAATTTCTTGTACTTGCTAACTTTGCGACCTCGGGCAGGTATGTTACCATGGAGGAATCACACAAGATTTGACTTTTTAGGCTAGAACTGAAGTAGCGCCAACTGTTTAACTCAAAATACAGTCAAGAAAGTAGCTCTGAAGCCGAGAAACGGGATCGACCATAAGCACTAATGTGAAATTACGTACAATTTTCAAATTTCTTGTACTTGCTAACTTTGCGACCTCGGGCAGCTATGTTACCATGGAGGAATCACACAAGATTTGACTTTTTAGGCTAGAACTGAAGTAGCACCAACTGTTTAATTCAAAATACAGTCAAGAAAGTAGCTCTGAAGCCGAGAAACGGGATCGACCATAAGCACTACCGTGAAATTACATGCAATTTTCAAATTTCTTGTACTTGCTAACTTTGCGACCTCGGGCAGCTATGTTACCATGGAGGAATCACACAAGATTTGACTTTTTAGGCTAGAACTGAAGTAGCGCCAACTGTTTAATTCAAAATACAGTCAAGAAAGTAGCTCTGAAGCCGAGAAACGGGATCGACCATAAGCACTACCGTGAAATTACATGCAATTTTCAAATTTCTTGTACTTGCTAACTTTGCGACCTCGGGCAGCTATGTTACCATGGAGGAATCACACAAGATTTGACTTTTTAGGCTAGAACTGAAGTAGCGCCAACAGTTTAATTCAAAATACAGTCAAGAAAGTAGCTCTGAAGCCGAGAAACGGGATCGACCATAAGCACTACCGTGAAATTACATGCAATTTTCAAATTTCTTGTACTTGCTAACTTTGCGACCTCGGGCAGCTATGTTACCATGGAGGAATCACACAAGATTTGACTTTTTAGGCTAGAACTGAAGTAGCGCCAACTGTTTAATTCAAAATACAGTCAAGAAAGTAGCTCTGAAGCCGAGAAACGGGATCGACCATAAGCACTACCGTGAAATTACATGCAATTTTCAAATTTCTTGTACTTGCTAACTTTGCGACCTCGGGCAGCTATGTTACCATGGAGGAATCACACAAGATTTGACTTTTTAGGCTAGAACTGAAGTAGCACCAACTGTTTAACTCAAAATACAGTCAAGAAAGTAGCTCTGAAGCCGAGAAACGGGATCGACCATAAGCACTAATGTGAAATTACATGCAATTTTCAAATTTCTTGTACTTGCTAACTTTGCGACCTCGGGCAGCTATGTTACCATGGAGGAATCACACAAGATTTGACTTTTTAGGCTAGAACTGAAGTAGCACCAACTGTTTAACTCAAAATACAGTCAAGAAAGTGGCTCTGAAGCCGAGAAACGGGATCGACCATAAGCACTAATGTGAAATTACGTACAATTTTCAAATTTCTTGTACTTGCTAACTTTGCGACCTCGGGCAGCTATGTTACCATGGAGGAATCACACAAGATTTGACTTTTTAGGCTAGAACTGAAGTAGCACCAACTGTTTAACTCAAAATACAGTCAAGAAAGTGGCTCTGAAGCCGAGAAACGGGATCGACCATAAGCACTAATGTGAAATTACGTACAATTTTCAAATTTCTTGTACTTGCTAACTTTGCGACCTCGGGCAGCTATGTTACCATGGAGGAATCACACAAGATTTGACTTTTTAGGCTAGAACTGAAGTAGCACCAACTGTTTAACTCAAAATACAGTCAAGAAAGTGGCTCTGAAGCCGAGAAACGGGATCGACCATAAGCACTAATGTGAAATTACGTACAATTTTCAAATTTCTTGTACTTGCTAACTTTGCGACCTCGGGCAGCTATGTTACCATGGAGGAATCACACAAGATTTAACTTTTTAGGCTAGAACTGAAGTAGCGCCAACTGTTTAATTCAAAATACAGTCAAGAAAGTAGCTCTGAAGCCGAGAAACGGGATCGACCATAAGCACTACCGTGAAATTACATGCAATTTTCAAATTTCTTGTACTTGCTAACTTTGCGACCTCGGGCAGCTATGTTACCATGGAGGAATCACACAAGATTTGACTTTTTAGGCTAGAACTGAAGTAGCGCCAACTGTTTAATTCAAAATACAGTCAAGAAAGTAGCTCTGAAGCCGAGAAACGGGATCGACCATAAGCACTACCGTGAAATTACATGCAATTTTCAAATTTCTTGTACTTCCTAACTTTGCGACCTCGGGCAGCTATGTTACCATGGAGGAATCACACAAGATTTGACTTTTTAGGCTAGAACTGAAGTAGCACCAACTGTTTAACTCAAAATACAGTCAAGAAAGTGGCTCCGAAGCCGAGAAACGGGATCGACCATAAGCACTAATGTGAAATTACGTACAATTTTCAAATTTCTTGTACTTGCTAACTTTGCAACCTCGGGCAGCTATGTTACCATGGAGGAATCACACAAGATTTGACTTTTTAGGCTAGAACTGAAGTAGCACCAACTGTTTAACTCAAAATACAGTCAAGAAAGTGGCTCTGAAGCCGAGAAACGGGATCGACCATAAGCACTAATGTGAAATTACGTACAATTTTCAAATTTCTTGTACTTGCTAACTTTGCGACCTCGGGCAGCTATGTTACCATGGAGGAACCACGCAAGATTTGACTTTTTAGGCTAGAACTGAAGTAGCACCAACTGTTTAACTCAAAATACAGTCAAGAAAGTGGCTCTGAAGCCGAGAAACGGGATCGACCATAAGCACTAATGTGAAATTACGTACAATTTTCAAATTTCTTGTACTTGCTAACTTTGCGACCTCGGGCAGCTATGTTACCATGGAGGAATCACACAAGATTTGACTTTTTAGGCTAGAACTGAAGTAGCGCCAACTGTTTAATTCAAAATACAGTCAAGAAAGTAGCTCTGAAGCCGAGAAACGGGATCGACCATAAGCACTACCGTGAAATTACATGCAATTTTCAAATTTCTTGTACTTGCTAACTTTGCGACCTCGGGCAGCTATGTTACCATGGAGGAATCACACAAGATTTGACTTTTTAGGCTAGAACTGAAGTAGCACCAACTGTTTAACTCAAAATACAGTCAAGAAAGTAGCTCTGAAGCCGAGAAACGGGATCGACCATAAGCACTACCGTGAAATTACATGCAATTTTCAAATTTCTTGTACTTGCTAACTTTGCGACTTCGGGCAGCTATGTTACCATGGAGGAATCACACAAGATTTGACTTTTTAGGCTAGAACTGAAGTAGCACCAACTGTTTAACTCAAAATACAGTCAAGAAAGTAGCTCTGAAGCCGAGAAACGGGATCGACCATAAGCACTACCGTGAAATTACATGCAATTTTCAAATTTCTTGTACTTGCTAACTTTGCGACCTCGGGCAGCTATGTTACCATGGAGGAATCACACAAGATTTGACTTTTTAGGCTAGAACTGAAGTAGCACCAAATGTTTAACTCAAAATACAGTCAAGAAAGTGGCTCTGAAGCCGAGAAACGGGATCGACCATAAGCACTACCGTGAAATTACATGCAATTTTCAAATTTCTTGTACTTGCTAACTTTGCGACCTCGGGCAGCTATGTTACCATGGAGGAATCACACAAGATTTGACTTTTTAGGCTAGAACTGAAGTAGCACCAACTGTTTAACTCAAAATACAGTGAAGAAAGTGGCTCTGAAGCCGAGAAACGGGATCGACCATAAGCACTAATGTGAAATTACGTACAATTTTCAAATTTCTTGTACTTGCTAACTTTGCGACCTCGGGCAGCTATGTTACCATGGAGGAATCACACAAGATTTGACTTTTTAGGCTAGAACTGAAGTAGCGCCAACTGTTTAATTCAAAATACAGTCAAGAAAGTAGCTCTGAAGCCGAGAAACGGGATCGACCATAAGCACTACCGTGAAATTACATGCAATTTTCAAATTTCTTGTACTTGCTAACTTTGCGACCTCGGGCAGCTATGCTACCATGGAGGAATCACACAAGATTTGACTTTTTAGGCTAGAACTGAAGTAGCACCAACTGTTTAACTCAAAATACAGTCAAGAAAGTGGCTCTGAAGCCGAGAAACGGGATCGACCATAAGCACTAATGTGAAATTACGTACAATTTTCAAATTTCTTGTACTTGCTAACTTTGCGACCTCGGGCAGCTATGTTACCATGGAGGAATCACACAAGATTTGACTTTTTAGGCTAGAACTGAAGTAGCGCCAACTGTTTAACTCAAAATACAGTCAAGAAAGTAGCTCTGAAGCCGAGAAACGGGATCGACCATAAGCACTAATGTGAAATTACGTACAATTTTCAAATTTCTTGTACTTGCTAACTTTGCGACCTCGGGCAGCTATGTTACCATGGATGAACCACACAAGATTTGACTTTTTAGGCTAGAACTGAAGTAGCACCAACTGTTTAACTCAAAATACAGTCAAGAAAGTGGCTCTGAAGCCGAGAAACGGGATCGACCATAAGCACTAATGTGAAATTACGTACAATTTTCAAATTTCTTGTACTTGCTAACTTTGCGACCTCGGGCAGCTATGTTACCATGGAGGAATCACACAAGATTTGACTTTTTAGGCTAGAACTGAAGTAGCGCCAACTGTTTAATTCAAAATACAGTCAAGAAAGTAGCTCTGAAGCCGAGAAACGGGATCGACCATAAGCACTACCGTGAAATTACATGCAATTTTCAAATTTCTTGTACTTGCTAACTTTGCGACCTCGGGCAGCTATGTTACCATGGAGGAATCACACAAGATTTGACTTTTTAGGCTAGAACTGAAGTAGCACCAACTGTTTAACTCAAAATACAGTCAAGAAAGTGGCTCTGAAGCCGAGAAACGGGATCGACCATAAGCACTAATGTGAAATTACGTACAATTTTCAAATTTCTTGTACTTGCTAACTTTGCGACCTCGGGCAGCTATGTTACCATGGAGGAACCACACAAGATTTGACTTTTTAGGCTAGAACTGAAGTAGCACCAACTGTTTAACTCAAAATACAGTCAAGAAAGTGGCTCTGAAGCCGAGAAACGGGATCGACCATAAGCACTACCGTGAAATTACATGCAATTTTCAAATTTCTTGTACTTGCTAACTTTGCGACCTCGGGCAGCTATGTTACCATGGAGGAATCACACAAGATTTGACTTTTTAGGCTAGAACTGAAGTAGCACCAACTGTTTAACTCAAAATACAGTCAAGAAAGTGGCTCTGAAGCCGAGAAACGGGATCGACCATAAGCACTAATGTGAAATTACGTACAATTTTCAAATTTCTTGTACTTGCTAACTTTGCGACCTCGGGCAGCTATGTTACCATGGAGGAATCACACAAGATTTGACTTTTTAGGCTAGAACTGAAGTAGCGCCAACTGTTTAATTCAAAATACAGTCAAGAAAGTAGCTCTGAAGCCGAGAAACGGGATCGACCATAAGCACTACCGTGAAATTACATGCAATTTTCAAATTTCTTGTACTTGCTAACTTTGCGACCTCGGGCAGCTATGTTACCATGGAGGAATCACCAAGATTTGACTTTTCAGGCTAGAACTGAAGTAGGGCCAACTGTTTAATTCAAAATACAGTCAAGAAAGTAGCTCTGAAGCCGAGAAACGGGATCGACCATAAGCACTACCGTGAAATTACATGCAATTTTCAAATTTCTTGTACTTGCTAACTTTGCGACCTCGGGCAGCTATGTTACCATGGAGGAATCACACAAGATTTGACTTTTTAGGCTAGAACTGAAGTAGCGCCAACTGTTTAATTCAAAATACAGTCAAGAAAGTAGCTCTGAAGCCGAGAAACGGGATCGACCATAAGCACTACCGTGAAATTACATGCAATTTTCAAATTTCTTGTACTTGCTAACTTTGCGACCTCGGGCAGCTATGTTACCATGGAGGAATCACACAAGATTTGACTTTTTAGGCTAGAACTGAAGTAGCACCAACTGTTTAACTCAAAATACAGTCAAGAAAGTAGCTCTGAAGCCGAGAAACGGGATCGACCATAAGCACTACCGTGAAATTACATGCAATTTTCAAATTTCTTGTACTTGCTAACTTTGCGACCTCGGGCAGCTATGTTACCATGGAGGAATCACCAAGATTTGACTTTTTAGGCTAGAACTGAAGTAGGGCCAACTGTTTAATTCAAAATACAGTCAAGAAAGTAGCTCTGAAGCCGAGAAACGGGATCGACCATAAGCACTACCGTGAAATTACATGCAATTTTCAAATTTCTTGTACTTGCTAACTTTGCGACCTCGGGCAGCTATGTTACCATGGAGGAATCACACAAGATTTGACTTTTTAGGCTAGAACTGAAGTAGCGCCAACTGTTTAATTCAAAATACAGTCAAGAAAGTAGCTCTGAAGCCGAGAAACGGGATCGACCATAAGCACTACCGTGAAATTACATGCAATTTTCAAATTTCTTGTACTTGCTAACTTTGCGACCTCGGGCAGCTATGTTACCATGGAGGAATCACACAAGATTTTACTTTTTAGGCTAGAACTGAAGTAGCACCAACTGTTTAACTCAAAATACAGTCAAGAAAGTAGCTCTGAAGCCGAGAAACGGGATCGACCATAAGCACTAATGTGAAATTACATGCAATTTTCAAATTTCTTGTACTTGCTAACTTTGCGACCTCGGGCAGCTATGTTACCATGGAGGAATCACACAAGATTTGACTTTTTAGGCTAGAACTGAAGTAGCGCCAACTGTTTAATTCAAAATACAGTCAAGAAAGTAGCTCTGAAGCCGAGAAACGGGATCGACCATAAGCACTACCGTGAAATTACATGCAATTTTCAAATTTCTTGTACTTGCTAACTTTGCGACCTCGGGCAGCTATGTTACCATGGAGGAATCACACAAGATTTGACTTTTTAGGCTAGAACTAAAGTAGCGCCAACTGTTTAATTCAAAATACAGTCAAGAAAGTAGCTCTGAAGCCGAGAAACGGGATCGACCATAAGCACTACCGTGAAATTACATGCAATTTTCAAATTTCTTGTACTTGCTAACTTTGCGACCTCGGGCAGCTATGTTACCATGGAGGAATCACACAAGATTTGACTTTTTAGGCTAGAACTGAAGTAGCACCAACTGTTTAACTCAAAATACAGTCAAGAAAGTAGCTCTGACGCCGAGAAACGGGATCGACCATAAGCACTAATGTGAAATTACATGCAATTTTCAAATTTCTTGTACTTGCTAACTTTGCGACCTCGGGCAGCTATGTTACCATGGAGGAATCACACAAGATTTGACTTTTTAGGCTAGAACTGAAGTAGCGCCAACTGTTTAATTCAAAATACAGTCAAGAAAGTAGCTCTGAAGCCGAGAAACGGGATCGACCATAAGCACTACCGTGAAATTACATGCAATTTTCAAATTTCTTGTACTTGCTAACTTTGCGACCTCGGGCAGCTATGTTACCATGGAGGAATCACACAAGATTTCACTTTTTAGGCTAGAACTGAAGTAGCGCCAACTGTTTAATTCAAAATACAGTCAAGAAAGTAGCTCTGAAGCCGAGAAACGGGATCGACCATAAGCACTACCGTGAAATTACATGCAATTTTCAAATTTCTTGTACTTGCTAACTTTGCGACCTCGGGCAGCTATGTTACCATGGAGGAATCACACAAGATTTGACTTTTTAGGCTAGAACTGAAGTAGCGCCAACTGTTTAATTCAAAATACAGTCAAGAAAGTAGCTCTGAAGCCGAGAAACGGGATCGACCATAAGCACTACCGTGAAATTACATGCAATTTTCAAATTTCTTGTACTTGCTAACTTTGCGACCTCGGGCAGCTATGTTACCATGGAGGAATCACACAAGATTTGACTTTTTAGGCTAGAACTGAAGTAGCGCCAACTGTTTAATTCAAAATACAGTCAAGAAAGTGGCTCTGAAGCCGAGAAACGGGATCGACCATAAGCACTACCGTGAAATTACATGCAATTTTCAAATTTCTTGTACTTGCTAACTTTGCGACCTCGGGCAGCTATGTTACCATGGAGGAATCACACAAGATTTGACTTTTTAGGCTAGAACTGAAGTAGCACCAACTGTTTAACTCAAAATACAGTCAAGAAAGTAGCTCTGAAGCCGAGAAACGGGATCGACCATAAGCACTAATGTGAAATTACATGCAATTTTCAAATTTCTTGTACTTGCTAACTTTGCGACCTCGGGCAGCTATGTTACCATGGAGGAATCACACAAGATTTGACCTTTTAGGCTAGAACTGAAGTAGCGCCAACTGTTTAATTCAAAATACAGTCAAGAAAGTAGCTCTGAAGCCGAGAAACGGGATCGACCATAAGCACTACCGTGAAATTACATGCAATTTTCAAATTTCTTGTACTTGCTAACTTTGCGACCTCGGGCAGCTATGTTACCATGGAGGAATCACACAAGATTTGACTTTTTAGGCTAGAACTGAAGTAGCACCAACTGTTTAACTCAAAATACAGTCAAGAAAGTAGCTCTGAAGCCGAGAAACGGGATCGACCATAAGCACTAATGTGAAATTACATGCAATTTTCAAATTTCTTGTACTTGCTAACTTTGCGACCTCGGGCAGCTATGTTACCATGGAGGAATCACACAAGATTTGACTTTTTAGGCTAGAACTGAAGTAGCACCAACTGTTTAACTCAAAATACAGTCAAGAAAGTGGCTCTGAAGCCGAGAAACGGGATCGACCATAAGCACTAATGTGAAATTACGTACAATTTTCAAATTTCTTGTACTTGCTAACTTTGCGACCTCGGGCAGCTATGTTACCATGGAGGAACCACACAAGATTTGACTTTTTAGGCTAGACTGAAGTAGCACCAACTGTTTAACTCAAAATACAGTCAAGAAAGTAGCTCTGAAGCCGAGAAACGGGATCGACCATAAGCACTAATGTGAAATTACGTACAATTTTCAAATTTCTTGTACTTGCTAACTTTGCGACCTCGGGCAGCTATGTTACCATGGAGGAATCACACAAGATTTGACTTTTTAGGCTAGAACTGAAGTAGCACCAACTGTTTAACTCAAAATACAGTCAAGAAAGTGGCTCTGAAGCCGAGAAACGGGATCGACCATAAGCACTAATGTGAAATTACGTACAATTTTCAAATTTCTTGTACTTGCTAACCTTTGCGACCTCGGCAGCTATGTTACCATGGAGGAATCACACAAGATTTGACTTTTTAGGCTAGAACTGAAGTAGCGCCAACTGTTTAATTCAAAATACAGTCAAGAAAGTAGCTCTGAAGCCGAGAAACGGGATCGACATAAGCATTACCGTGAAATTACATGCAATTTTCAAATTTCTTGTACTTGCTAACTTTGCGACCTCGGGCAGCTATGTTTACCATGGAGGAATCACACAAGATTTGACTTTTTAGGCTAGAACTGAAGTAGCGCCAACTGTTTAATTCAAAATACAGTCAAGAAAGTAGCTCTGAAGCCGAGAAACGGGATCGACCATAAGCACTACCGTGAAATTACATGCAATTTTCAAATTTCTTGTACTTGCTAACTTTGCGACCTCGGGCAGCTATGTTACCATGGAGGAATCACACAAGATTTGACTTTTTAGGCTAGAACTGAAGTAGCACGAACTGTTTAACTCAAAATACAGTCAAGAAAGTGGCTCTGAAGCCGAGAAACGGGATCGACCATAAGCACTACCGTGAAATTACATGCAATTTTCAAATTTCTTGTACTTGCTAACTTTGCGACCTCGGGCAGCTATGTTACCATGGAGGAATCACACAAGATTTGACTTTTTAGGCTAGAACTGAAGTAGCGCCAACTGTTTAATTCAAAATACAGTCAAGAAAGTAGCTCTGAAGCCGAGAAACGGGATCGACCAAAAGCACTACCGTGAAATTACATGCAATTTTCAAATTTCTTGTACTTGCTAACTTTGCGACCTCGGGCAGCTATGTTACCATGGAGGAATCACACAAGATTTGACCTTTTAGGCTAGAACTGAAGTAGCACCAACTGTTTAACTCAAAATACAGTCAAGAAAGTGGCTCTGAAGCCGAGAAACGGGATCGACCATAAGCACTAATGTGAAATTACGTACAATTTTCAAATTTCTTGTACTTGCTAACTTTGCGACCTCAGGCAGCTATGTTACCATGGAGGAACCACACAAGATTTGACTTTTTAGGCTAGAACTGAAGTAGCACCAACTGTTTAACTCAAAATACAGTCAAGAAAGTGGCTCTGAAGCCGAGAAACGGGATCGACCATAAGCACTAATGTGAAATTACGTACAATTTTCAAATTTCTTGTACTTGCTAACTTTGCGACCTCGGGCAGCTATGTTACCATGGAGGAATCACACAAGATTTGACTTTTTAGGCTAGCACTGAAGTAGCGCCAACTGTTTAATTCAAAATACAGTCAAGAAAGTAGCTCTGAAGCCGAGAAACGGGATCGACCATAAGCACTACCGTGAAATTACATGCAATTTTCAAATTTCTTGTACTTGCTAACTTTGCGACCTCGGGCAGCTATGTTACCATGGAGGAATCACACAAGATTTGACTTTTTAGGCTAGAACTGAAGTAGCACCAACTGTTTAACTCAAAATACAGTCAAGAAAGTGGCTCTGAAGCCGAGAAACGGGATCGACCATAAGCACTAATGTGAAATTACGTACAATTTTCAAATTTCTTGTACTTGCTAACTTTGCGACCTCGGGCAGCTATGTTACCATGGAGGAATCACACAAGATTTGACTTTTTAGGCTAGAACTGAAGTAGCGCCAACTGTTTAATTCAAAATACAGTCAAGAAAGTAGCTCTGAAGCCGAGAAACGGGATCGACCATAAGCACTACCGTGAAATTACATACAATTTTCAAATTTCTTGTACTTGCTAACTTTGCGACCTCGGGCAGCTATGTTACCATGGAGGAATCACACAAGATTTGACTTTTTAGGCTAGAACTGAAGTAGCACCAACTGTTTAACTCAAAATACAGTCAAGAAAGTGGCTCTGAAGCCGAGAAACGGGATCGACCATAAGCACTAATGTGAAATTACGTACAATTTTCAAATTTCTTGTACTTGCTAACTTTGCGACCTCGGGCAGCTATGTTACCATGGAGGAATCACACAAGATTTGACTTTTTAGGCTAGAACTGAAGTAGCGCCAACTGTTTAATTCAAAATACAGTCAAGAAAGTAGCTCTGAAGCCGAGAAACGGGATCGACCATAAGCACTACCGTGAAATTACATGCAATTTTCAAATTTCTTGTACTTGCTAACTTTGCGACCTCGGGCAGCTATGTTACCATGGAGGAATCACACAAGATTTGACTTTTTAGGCTAGAACTGAAGTAGCGCCAACTGTTTAATTCAAAATACAGTCAAGAAAGTAGCTCTGAAGCCGAGAAACGGGATCGACCATAAGCACTACCGTGAAATTACATGCAATTTTCAAATTTCTTGTACTTGATAACTTTGCGACCTCGGGCAGCTATGTTACCATGGAGGAATCACACAAGATTTGACTTTTTAGGCTAGAACTGAAGTAGCACCAACTGTTTAACTCAAAATACAGTCAAGAAAGTGGCTCTGAAGCCGAGAAACGGGATCGACCATAAGCACTAATGTGAAATTACGTACAATTTTCAAATTTCTTGTACTTGCTAACTTTGCGACCTCGGGCAGCTATGTTACCATGGAGGAATCACACAAGATTTGACTTTTTAGGCTAGAACTGAAGTAGCGCCAACTGTTTAATTCAAAATACAGTCAAGAAAGTAGCTCTGAAGCCGAGAAACGGGATCGACCATAAGCACTACCGTGAAATTACATGCAATTTTCAAATTTCTTGTACTTGCTAACTTTGCGACCTCGGGCAGCTATGTTACCATGGAGGAATCACACAAGATTTGACTTTTTAGGCTAGAACTGAAGTAGCACCAACTGTTTAACTCAAAATACAGTCAAGAAAGTGGCTCTGAAGCCGAGAAACGGGATCGACCATAAGCACTAATGTGAAATTACGTACAATTTTCAAATTTCTTGTACTTGCTAACTTTGCGACCTCGGGCAGCTATGTTACCATGGAGGAATCACACAAGATTTGACTTTTTAGGCTAGAACTGAAGTAGCGCCAACTGTTTAATTCAAAATACAGTCAAGAAAGTAGCTCTGAAGCCGAGAAACGGGATCGACCATAAGCACTACCGTGAAATTACATGCAATTTTCAAATTTCTTGTACTTGCTAACTTTGCGACCTCGGGCAGCTATGTTACCATGGAGGAATCACACAAGATTTGACTTTTTAGGCTAGAACTGAAGTAGCACCAACTGTTTAACTCAAAACACAGTCAAGAAAGTGGCTCTGAAGCCGAGAAACGGGATCGACCATAAGCATTAATGTGAAATTACGTACAATTTTCAAATTTCTTGTACTTGCTAACTTTGCGACCTCGGGCAGCTATGTTACCATGGAGGAATCACACAAGATTTGACTTTTTAGGCTAGAACTGAAGTAGCGCCAACTGTTTAATTCAAAATACAGTCAAGAAAGTAGCTCTGAAGCCGAGAAACGGGATCGACCATAAGCACTACCGTGAAATTACATGCAATTTTCAAATTTCTTGTACTTGCTAACTTTGCGACCTCGGGCAGCTATGTTACCATGGAGGAACCACACAAGATTTGACTTTTTAGGCTAGAACTGAAGTAGCACCAACTGTTTAACTCAAAATACAGTCAAGAAAGTGGCTCTGAAGCCGAGAAACGGGATCGACCATAAGCACTAATGTGAAATTACGTACAATTTTCAAATTTCTTGTACTTGCTAACTTTGCGACCTCGGGCAGCTATGTTACCATGGAGGAATCACACAAGGTTTGACTTTTTAGGCTAGAACTGAAGTAGCACCAACTGTTTAACTCAAAATACAGTCAAGAAAGTGGCTCTGAAGCCGAGAAACGGGATCGACCATAAGCACTAATGTGAAATTACGTACAATTTTCAAATTTCTTGTACTTGCTAACTTTGCGACCTCGGGCAGCTATGTTACCATGGAGGAATCACACAAGATTTGACTTTTTAGGCTAGAACTGAAGTAGCACCAACTGTTTAACTCAAAATACAGTCAAGAAAGTGGCTCTGAAGCCGAGAAACGGGATCGACCATAAGCACTAATGTGAAATTACGTACAATTTTCAAATTTCTTGTACTTGCTAACTTTGCGACCTCGGGCAGCTATGTTACCATGGAGGAATCACACAAGATTTGACTTTTTAGGCTAGAACTGAAGTAGCACCAACTGTTTAACTCAAAATACAGTCAAGAAAGTGGCTCTGAAGCCGAGAAACGGGATCGACCATAAGCACTAATGTGAAATTACGTACAATTTTCAAATTTCTTGTACTTGCTAACTTTGCGACCTCGGGCAGCTATGTTACCATGGAGGAATCACACAAGATTTGACTTTTTAGGCTAGAACTGAAGTAGCACCAACTGTTTAACTCAAAATACAGTCAAGAAAGTGGCTCTGAAGCCGAGAAACGGGATCGACCATAAGCACTAATGTGAAATTACGTACAATTTTCAAATTTCTTGTACTTGCTAACTTTGCGACCTCGGGCAGCTATGTTACCATGGAGGAACCACACAAGATTTGACTTTTTAGGCTAGAACTGAAGTAGCACCAACTGTTTAACTCAAAATACAGTCAAGAAAGTGGCTCTGAAGCCGAGAAACGGGATCGACCATAAGCACTAATGTGAAATTACGTACAATTTTCAAATTTCTTGTACTTGCTAACTTTGCGACCTCGGGCAGCTATGTTACCATGGAGGAATCACACAAGATTTGACTTTTTAGGCTAGAACTGAAGTAGCGCCAACTGTTTAATTCAAAATGCAGTCAAGAAAGTAGCTCTGAAGCCGAGAAACGGGATCGTCCATAAGCACTACCGTGAAATTACATGCAATTTTCAAATTTCTTGTACTTGCTAACTTTGTGACCTCGGGCATCTATGTTACCATGGAGGAATCACACAAGATTTGACTTTTTAGGCTAGAACTGAAGTAGCACCAACTGTTTAACTCAAAATACAGTCAAGAAAGTGGCTCTGAAGCCGAGAAACGGGATCGACCATAAGCACTAATGTGAAATTACGTACAATTTTCAAATTTCTTGTACTTGCTAACTTTGCGACCTCGGGCAGCTATGTTACCATGGAGGAATCACACAAGATTTGACTTTTTAGGCTAGAACTGAAGTAGCGCCAACTGTTTAATTCAAAATACAGTCAAGAAAGTAGCTCTGAAGCCGAGAAACGGGATCGACCATAAGCACTACCGTGAAATTACATGCAATTTTCAAATTTCTTGTACTTGCTAATTTTGCGACCTCGGGCAGCTATGGTACCATGGAGGAATCACACAAGATTTGACTTTTTAGGCTAGAACTGAAGTAGCACCAACTGTTTAACTCAAAATACAGTCAAGAAAGTGGCTCTGAAGCCGAGAAACGGGATCGACCATAAGCACTAATGTGAAATTACGTACAATTTTCAAATTTCTTGTACTTGCTAACTTTGCGACCTCGGGCAGCTATGTTACCATGGAGGAATCACACAAGATTTGACTTTTTAGGCTAGAACTGAAGTAGCACCAACTGTTTAACTCAAAATACAGTCAAGAAAGTGGCTTTGAAGCCGAGAAACGGGATCGACCATAAGCACTAATGTGAAATTACATACAATTTTCAAATTTCTTGTACTTGCTAACTTTGCGACCTCGAGCAGCTATGTTACCATGGAGGAACCACACAAGATTTGACTTTTTAGGCTAGAACTGAAGTAGCACCAACTGTTTAACTCAAAATACAGTCAAGAAAGTGGCTCTGAAGCCGAGAAACGGGATCGACCATAAGCACTAATGTGAAATTACGTACAATTTTCAAATTTCTTGTACTTGCTAACTTTGCGACCTCGGGCAGCTATGTTACCATGGAGGAATCACACAAGATTTGACTTTTTAGGCTAGAACTGAAGTAGCGCCAACTGTTTAATTCAAAATACAGTCAAGAAAGTAGCTCTGAAGCCGAGAAACGGGATCGACCATAAGCACTACCGTGAAATTACATGCAATTTTCAAATTTCTTGTACTTGCTAACTTTGCGACCTCGGGCAGCTATGTTACCATGGAGGAATCACACAAGATTTGACTTTTTAGGCTAGAACTGAAGTAGCACCAACTGCTTAACTCAAAATACAGTCAAGAAAGTGGCTCTGAAGCCGAGAAACGGGATCGACCATAAGCACTAATGTGAAATTACGTACAATTTTCAAATTTCTTGTACTTGCTAACTTTGCGACCTCGGGCAGCTATGTTACCATGGAGGAACCACACAAGATTTGACTTTTTAGGCTAGAACTGAAGTAGCACCAACTGTTTAACTCAAAACACAGTCAAGAAAGTGGCTCTGAAGCCGAGAAACGGGATCGACCATAAGCATTAATGTGAAATTACGTACAATTTTCAAATTTCTTGTACTTGCTAACTTTGCGACCTCGGGCAGCTATGTTACCATGGAGGAATCACACAAGATTTGACTTTTTAGGCTAGAACTGAAGTAGCGCCAACTGTTTAATTCAAAATACAGTCAAGAAAGTAGCTCTGAAGCCGAGAAACGGGATCGACCATAAGCACTACCGTGAAATTACATGCAATTTTCAAATTTCTTGTACTTGCTAACTTTGCGACCTCGGGCAGCTATGTTACCATGGAGGAACCACACAAGATTTGACTTTTTAGGCTAGAACTGAAGTAGCACCAACTGTTTAACTCAAAATACAGTCAAGAAAGTGGCTCTGAAGCCGAGAAACGGGATCGACCATAAGCACTAATGTGAAATTACGTACAATTTTCAAATTTCTTGTACTTGCTAACTTTGCGACCTCGGGCAGCTATGTTACCATGGAGGAATCACACAAGGTTTGACTTTTTAGGCTAGAACTGAAGTAGCACCAACTGTTTAACTCAAAATACAGTCAAGAAAGTGGCTCTGAAGCCGAGAAACGGGATCGACCATAAGCACTAATGTGAAATTACGTACAATTTTCAAATTTCTTGTACTTGCTAACTTTGCGACCTCGGGCAGCTATGTTACCATGGAGGAATCACACAAGATTTGACTTTTTAGGCTAGAACTGAAGTAGCACCAACTGTTTAACTCAAAATACAGTCAAGAAAGTGGCTCTGAAGCCGAGAAACGGGATCGACCATAAGCACTAATGTGAAATTACGTACAATTTTCAAATTTCTTGTACTTGCTAACTTTGCGACCTCGGGCAGCTATGTTACCATGGAGGAATCACACAAGATTTGACTTTTTAGGCTAGAACTGAAGTAGCACCAACTGTTTAACTCAAAATACAGTCAAGAAAGTGGCTCTGAAGCCGAGAAACGGGATCGACCATAAGCACTAATGTGAAATTACGTACAATTTTCAAATTTCTTGTACTTGCTAACTTTGCGACCTCGGGCAGCTATGTTACCATGGAGGAATCACACAAGATTTGACTTTTTAGGCTAGAACTGAAGTAGCGCCAACTGTTTAATTCAAAATGCAGTCAAGAAAGTAGCTCTGAAGCCGAGAAACGGGATCGTCCATAAGCACTACCGTGAAATTACATGCAATTTTCAAATTTCTTGTACTTGCTAACTTTGTGACCTCGGGCATCTATGTTACCATGGAGGAATCACACAAGATTTGACTTTTTAGGCTAGAACTGAAGTAGCACCAACTGTTTAACTCAAAATACAGTCAAGAAAGTGGCTCTGAAGCCGAGAAACGGGATCGACCATAAGCACTAATGTGAAATTACGTACAATTTTCAAATTTCTTGTACTTGCTAACTTTGCGACCTCGGGCAGCTATGTTACCATGGAGGAATCACACAAGATTTGACTTTTTAGGCTAGAACTGAAGTAGCGCCAACTGTTTAATTCAAAATACAGTCAAGAAAGTAGCTCTGAAGCCGAGAAACGGGATCGACCATAAGCACTACCGTGAAATTACATGCAATTTTCAAATTTCTTGTACTTGCTAACTTTGCGACCTCGGGCAGCTATGTTACCATGGAGGAATCACACAAGATTTGACTTTTTAGGCTAGAACTGAAGTAGCGCCAACTGTTTAATTCAAAATACAGTCAAGAAAGTAGCTCTGAAGCCGAGAAACGGGATCGACCATAAGCACTACCGTGAAATTACATGCAATTTTCAAATTTCTTGTACTTGCTAATTTTGCGACCTCGGGCAGCTATGGTACCATGGAGGAATCACACAAGATTTGACTTTTTAGGCTAGAACTGAAGTAGCACCAACTGTTTAACTCAAAATACAGTCAAGAAAGTGGCTCTGAAGCCGAGAAACGGGATCGACCATAAGCACTAATGTGAAATTACGTACAATTTTCAAATTTCTTGTACTTGCTAACTTTGCGACCTCGGGCAGCTATGTTACCATGGAGGAATCACACAAGATTTGACTTTTTAGGCTAGAACTGAAGTAGCACCAACTGTTTAACTCAAAATACAGTCAAGAAAGTGGCTTTGAAGCCGAGAAACGGGATCGACCATAAGCACTAATGTGAAATTACATACAATTTTCAAATTTCTTGTACTTGCTAACTTTGCGACCTCGAGCAGCTATGTTACCATGGAGGAACCACACAAGATTTGACTTTTTAGGCTAGAACTGAAGTAGCACCAACTGTTTAACTCAAAATACAGTCAAGAAAGTGGCTCTGAAGCCGAGAAACGGGATCGACCATAAGCACTAATGTGAAATTACGTACAATTTTCAAATTTCTTGTACTTGCTAACTTTGCGACCTCGGGCAGCTATGTTACCATGGAGGAATCACACAAGATTTGACTTTTTAGGCTAGAACTGAAGTAGCGCCAACTGTTTAATTCAAAATACAGTCAAGAAAGTAGCTCTGAAGCCGAGAAACGGGATCGACCATAAGCACTACCGTGAAATTACATGCAATTTTCAAATTTCTTGTACTTGCTAACTTTGCGACCTCGGGCAGCTATGTTACCATGGAGGAATCACACAAGATTTGACTTTTTAGGCTAGAACTGAAGTAGCACCAACTGCTTAACTCAAAATACAGTCAAGAAAGTGGCTCTGAAGCCGAGAAACGGGATCGACCATAAGCACTAATGTGAAATTACGTACAATTTTCAAATTTCTTGTACTTGCTAACTTTGCGACCTCGGGCAGCTATGTTACCATGGAGGAACCACACAAGATTTGACTTTTTAGGCTAGAACTGAAGTAGCACCAACTGTTTAACTCAAAATACAGTCAAGAAAGTGGCTCTGAAGCCGAGAAACGGGATCGACCATAAGCACTAATGTGAAATTACGTACAATTTTCAAATTTCTTGTACTTGCTAACTTTGCGACCTCGGGCAGCTATGTTACCATGGAGGAATCACACAAGATTTGACTTTTTAGGCTAGAACTGAAGTAGCGCCAACTGTTTAATTCAAAATGCAGTCAAGAAAGTAGCTCTGAAGCCGAGAAACGGGATCGTCCATAAGCACTACCGTGAAATTACATGCAATTTTCAAATTTCTTGTACCTGCTAACTTTGTGACCTCGGGCATCTATGTTACCATGGAGGAATCACACAAGATTTGACTTTTTAGGCTAGAACTGAAGTAGCACCAACTGTTTAACTCAAAATACAGTCAAGAAAGTGGCTCTGAAGCCGAGAAACGGGATCGACCATAAGCACTAATGTGAAATTACGTACAATTTTCAAATTTCTTGTACTTGCTAACTTTGCGACCTCGGGCAGCTATGTTACCATGGAGGAATCACACAAGATTTGACTTTTTAGGCTAGAACTGAAGTAGCGCCAACTGTTTAATTCAAAATACAGTCAAGAAAGTAGCTCTGAAGCCGAGAAACGGGATCGACCATAAGCACTACCGTGAAATTACATGCAATTTTCAAATTTCTTGTACTTGCTAACTTTGCGACCTCGGGCAGCTATGTTACCATGGAGGAATCACACAAGATTTGACTTTTTAGGCTAGAACTGAAGTAGCGCCAACTGTTTAATTCAAAATACAGTCAAGAAAGTAGCTCTGAAGCCGAGAAACGGGATCGACCATAAGCACTACCGTAAAATTACATGCAATTTTCAAATTTCTTGTACTTGCTAATTTTGCGACCTCGGGCAGCTATGGTACCATGGAGGAATCACACAAGATTTGACTTTTTAGGCTAGAACTGAAGTAGCACCAACTGTTTAACTCAAAATACAGTCAAGAAAGTGGCTCTGAAGCCGAGAAACGGGATCGACCATAAGCACTAATGTGAAATTACGTACAATTTTCAAATTTCTTGTACTTGCTAACTTTGCGACCTCGGGCAGCTATGTTACCATGGAGGAATCACACAAGATTTGACTTTTTAGGCTAGAACTGAAGTAGCACCAACTGTTTAACTCAAAATACAGTCAAGAAAGTGGCTTTGAAGCCGAGAAACGGGATCGACCATAAGCACTAATGTGAAATTACATACAATTTTCAAATTTCTTGTACTTGCTAACTTTGCGACCTCGAGCAGCTATGTTACCATGGAGGAACCACACAAGATTTGACTTTTTAGGCTAGAACTGAAGTAGCACCAACTGTTTAACTCAAAATACAGTCAAGAAAGTGGCTCTGAAGCCGAGAAACGGGATCGACCATAAGCACTAATGTGAAATTACGTACAATTTTCAAATTTCTTGTACTTGCTAACTTTGCGACCTCGGGCAGCTATGTTACCATGGAGGAATCACACAAGATTTGACTTTTTAGGCTAGAACTGAAGTAGCGCCAACTGTTTAATTCAAAATACAGTCAAGAAAGTAGCTCTGAAGCCGAGAAACGGGATCGACCATAAGCACTACCGTGAAATTACATGCAATTTTCAAATTTCTTGTACTTGCTAACTTTGCGACCTCGGGCAGCTATGTTACCATGGAGGAATCACACAAGATTTGACTTTTTAGGCTAGAACTGAAGTAGCACCAACTGTTTAACTCAAAATACAGTCAAGAAAGTGGCTCTGAAGCCGAGAAACGGGATCGACCATAAGCACTAATGTGAAATTACGTACAATTTTCAAATTTCTTGTACTTGCTAACTTTGCGACCTCGGGCAGCTATGTTACCATGGAGGAACCACACAAGATTTGACTTTTTAGGCTAGAACTGAAGTAGCACCAACTGTTTAACTCAAAATACAGTCAAGAAAGTGGCTCTGAAGCCGAGAAACGGGATCGAGCATAAGCACTAATGTGAAATTACGTACAATTTTCAAATTTCTTGTACTTGCTAACTTTGCGACCTCGGGCAGCTATGTTACCATGGAGGAATCACACAAGATTTGACTTTTTAGGCTAGAACTGAAGTAGCACCAACTGTTTAACTCAAAATACAGTCAAGAAAGTGGCTCTGAAGCCGAGAAACGGGATCGACCATAAGCACTAATGTGAAATTACGTACAATTTTCAAATTTCTTGTACTTGCTAACTTTGCGACCTCGGGCAGCTATGTTACCATGGAGGAACCACACAAGATTTGACTTTTTAGGCTAGAACTGAAGTAGCACCAACTGTTTAACTCAAAATACAGTCAAGAAAGTGGCTCTGAAGCCGAGAAACGGGATCGACCATAAGCACTAATGTGAAATTACGTACAATTTTCAAATTTCTTGTACTTGCTAACTTTGCGACCTCGGGCAGCTATGTTACCATGGAGGAATCACACAAGATTTGACTTTTTAGGCTAGAACTGAAGTAGCGCCAACTGTTTAATTCAAAATGCAGTCAAGAAAGTAGCTCTGAAGCCGAGAAACGGGATCGTCCATAAGCACTACCGTGAAATTACATGCAATTTTCAAATTTCTTGTACTTGCTAACTTTGTGACCTCGGGCATCTATGTTACCATGGAGGAATCACACAAGATTTGACTTTTTAGGCTAGAACTGAAGTAGCACCAACTGTTTAACTCAAAATACAGTCAAGAAAGTGGCTCTGAAGCCGAGAAACGGGATCGACCATAAGCACTAATGTGAAATTACGTACAATTTTCAAATTTCTTGTACTTGCTAACTTTGCGACCTCGGGCAGCTATGTTACCATGGAGGAATCACACAAGATTTGACTTTTTAGGCTAGAACTGAAGTAGCGCCAACTGTTTAATTCAAAATACAGTCAAGAAAGTAGCTCTGAAGCCGAGAAACGGGATCGACCATAAGCACTACCGTGAAATTACATGCAATTTTCAAATTTCTTGTACTTGCTAACTTTGCGACCTCGGGCAGCTATGTTACCATGGAGGAATCACACAAGATTTGACTTTTTAGGCTAGAACTGAAGTAGCGCCAACTGTTTAATTCAAAATACAGTCAAGAAAGTAGCTCTGAAGCCGAGAAACGGGATCGACCATAAGCACTACCGTGAAATTACATGCAATTTTCAAATTTCTTGTACTTGCTAATTTTGCGACCTCGGGCAGCTATGGTAGCATGGAGGAATCACACAAGATTTGACTTTTTAGGCTAGAACTGAAGTAGCACCAACTGTTTAACTCAAAATACAGTCAAGAAAGTGGCTCTGAAGCCGAGAAACGGGATCGACCATAAGCACTAATGTGAAATTACGTACAATTTTCAAATTTCTTGTACTTGCTAACTTTGCGACCTCGGGCAGCTATGTTACCATGGAGGAATCACACAAGATTTGACTTTTTAGGCTAGAACTGAAGTAGCACCAACTGTTTAACTCAAAATACAGTCAAGAAAGTGGCTTTGAAGCCGAGAAACGGGATCGACCATAAGCACTAATGTGAAATTACATACAATTTTCAAATTTCTTGTACTTGCTAACTTTGCGACCTCGAGCAGCTATGTTACCATGGAGGAACCACACAAGATTTGACTTTTTAGGCTAGAACTGAAGTAGCACCAACTGTTTAACTCAAAATACAGTCAAGAAAGTGGCTCTGAAGCCGAGAAACGGGATCGACCATAAGCACTAATGTGAAATTACGTACAATTTTCAAATTTCTTGTACTTGCTAACTTTGCGACCTCGGGCAGCTATGTTACCATGGAGGAATCACACAAGATTTGACTTTTTAGGCTAGAACTGAAGTAGCGCCAACTGTTTAATTCAAAATACAGTCAAGAAAGTAGCTCTGAAGCCGAGAAACGGGATCGACCATAAGCACTACCGTGAAATTACATGCAATTTTCAAATTTCTTGTACTTGCTAACTTTGCGACCTCGGGCAGCTATGTTACCATGGAGGAATCACACAACATTTGACTTTTTAGGCTAGAACTGAAGTAGCACCAACTGTTTAACTCAAAATACAGTCAAGAAAGTGGCTCTGAAGCCGAGAAACGGGATCGACCATAAGCACTAATGTGAAATTACGTACAATTTTCAAATTTCTTGTACTTGCTAACTTTGCGACCTCGGGCAGCTATGTTACCATGGAGGAACCACACAAGATTTGACTTTTTAGGCTAGAACTGAAGTAGCACCAACTGTTTAACTCAAAATACAGTCAAGAAAGTGGCTCTGAAGCCGAGAAACGGGATCGACCATAAGCACTAATGTGAAATTACGTACAATTTTCAAATTTCTTGTACTTGCTAACTTTGCGACCTCGGGCAGCTATGTTACCATGGAGGAATCACACAAGATTTGACTTTTTAGGCTAGAACTGAAGTAGCACCAACTGTTTAACTCAAAATACAGTCAAGAAAGTGGCTCTGAAGCCGAGAAACGGGATCGACCATAAGCACTAATGTGAAATTACGTACAATTTTCAAATTTCTTGTACTTGCTAACTTTGCGACCTCGGGCAGCTATGTTACCATGGAGGAATCACACAAGATTTGACTTTTTAGGCTAGAACTGAAGTAGCACCAACTGTTTAACTCAAAATACAGTCAAGAAAGTGGCTCTGAAGCCGAGAAACGGGATCGACCATAAGCACTAATGTGAAATTACGTACAATTTTCAAATTTCTTGTACTTGCTAAATTTGCGACCTCGGGCAGCTATGTTACCATGGAGGAATCACACAAGATTTGACTTTTTAGGCTAGAACTGAAGTAGCACCAACTGTTTAACTCAAAATACAGTCAAGAAAGTGGCTCTGAAGCCGAGAAACGGGATCGACCATAAGCACTAATGTGAAATTACGTACAATTTTCAAATTTCTTGTACTTGCTAACTTTGCGACCTCGGGCAGCTATGTTACCATGGAGGAATCACACAAGATTTGACTTTTTAGGCTAGAACTGAAGTAGCACCAACTGTTTAACTCAAAATACAGTCAAGAAAGTGGCTCTGAAGCCGAGAAACGGGATCGACCATAAGCACTAATGTGAAATTACGTACAATTTTCAAATTTCTTGTACTTGCTAACTTTGCGACCTCGGGCAGCTATGTTACCATGGAGGAATCACACAAGATTTGACTTTTTAGGCTAGAACTGAAGTAGCGCCAACTGTTTAATTCAAAATACAGTCAAGAAAGTAGCTCTGAAGCCGAGAAACGGGATCGACCATAAGCACTACCGTGAAATTACATGCAATTTTCAAATTTCTTGTACTTGCTAACTTTGCGACCTCGGGCAGCTATGTTACCATGGAGGAATCACACAAGATTTGACTTTTTAGGCTAGAACTGAAGTAGCGCCAACTGTTTAATTCAAAATACAGTCAAGAAAGTAGCTCTGAAGCCGAGAAACGGGATCGACCATAAGCACTACCGTGAAATTACATGCAATTTTCAAATTTCTTGTACTTGCTAATTTTGCGACCTCGGGCAGCTATGGTACCATGGAGGAATCACACAAGATTTGACTTTTTAGGCTAGAACTGAAGTAGCACCAACTGTTTAACTCAAAATACAGTCAAGAAAGTGGCTCTGAAGCCGAGAAACGGGATCGACCATAAGCACTAATGTGAAATTACGTACAATTTTCAAATTTCTTGTACTTGCTAACTTTGCGACCTCGGGCAGCTATGTTACCATGGAGGAATCACACAAGATTTGACTTTTTAGGCTAGAACTGAAGTAGCACCAACTGTTTAACTCAAAATACAGTCAAGAAAGTGGCTTTGAAGCCGAGAAACGGGATCGACCATAAGCACTAATGTGAAATTACATACAATTTTCAAATTTCTTGTACTTGCTAACTTTGCGACCTCGAGCAGCTATGTTACCATGGAGGAACCACACAAGATTTGACTTTTTAGGCTAGAACTGAAGTAGCACCAACTGTTTAACTCAAAATACAGTCAAGAAAGTGGCTCTGAATCCGAGAAACGGGATCGACCATAAGCACTAATGTGAAATTACGTACAATTTTCAAATTTCTTGTACTTGCTAACTTTGCGACCTCGGGCAGCTATGTTACCATGGAGGAATCACACAAGATTTGACTTTTTAGGCTAGAACTGAAGTAGCGCCAACTGTTTAATTCAAAATACAGTCAAGAAAGTAGCTCTGAAGCCGAGAAACGGGATCGACCATAAGCACTACCGTGAAATTACATGCAATTTTCAAATTTCTTGTACTTGCTAACTTTGCGACCTCGGGCAGCTATGTTACCATGGAGGAATCACACAAGATTTGACTTTTTAGGCTAGAACTGAAGTAGCGCCAACTGTTTAATTCAAAATACAGTCAAGAAAGTAGCTCTGAAGCCGAGAAACGGGATCGACCATAAGCACTACCGTGAAATTACATGCAATTTTCAAATTTCTTGTACTTGCTAACTTTGCGACCTCGGGCAGCTATGTTACCATGGAGGAATCACACAAGATTTGACTTTTTAGGCTAGAACTGAAGTAGCACCAACTGTTTAACTCAAAATACAGTCAAGAAAGTGGCTCTGAAGCCGAGAAACGGGATCGACCATAAGCACTAATGTGAAATTACGTACAATTTTCAAATTTCTTGTACTTGCTAACTTTGCGACCTCGGGCAGCTATGTTACCATGGAGGAATCACACAAGATTTGACATTTTAGGCTAGAACTGAAGTAGCACCAACTGTTTAACTCAAAATACAGTCAAGAAAGTGGCTCTGAAGCCGAGAAACGGGATCGGCCATAAGCACTAATGTGAAATTACGTACAATTTTCAAAATTCTTGTACTTGCTAACTTTGCGACCTCGGGCAGCTATGTTACCATGGAGGAACCACACAAGATTTGACTTTTTAGGCTAGAACTGAAGTAGCACCAACTGTTTAACTCAAAATACAGTCAAGAAAGTGGCTCTGAAGCCGAGAAACGGGATCGACCATAAGCACTAATGTGAAATTACGTACAATTTTCAAATTTCTTGTACTTGCTAACTTTGCGACCTCGGGCAGCTATGTTACCATGGAGGAATCACACAAGATTTGACTTTTTAGGCTAGAACTGAAGTAGCGCCAACTGTTTAATTCAAAATACAGTCAAGAAAGTAGCTCTGAAGCCGAGAAACGGGATCGACCATAAGCACTACCGTGAAATTACATGCAATTTTCAAATTTCTTGTACTTGCTAACTTTGCGACCTCGGGCAGCTATGTTACCATGGAGGAATCACACAAGATTTGACTTTTTAGGCTAGAACTGAAGTAGCACCAACTGTTTAACTCAAAATACAGTCAAGAAAGTGGCTCTGAAGCCGAGAAACGGGATCGACCATAAGCACTAATGTGAAATTACGTACAATTTTCAAATTTCTTGTACTTGCTAACTTTGCGACCTCGGGCAGCTATGTTACCATGGAGGAATCACACAAGATTTGACTTTTTAGGCTAGAACTGAAGTAGCGCCAACTGTTTAATTCAAAATACAGTCAAGAAAGTAGCTCTGAAGCCGAGAAACGGGATCGACCATAAGCACTACCGTGAAATTACATGCAATTTTCAAATTTCTTGTACTTGCTAACTTTGCGACCTCGGGCAGCGATGTTACCATGGAGGAATCACACAAGATTTGACTTTTTAGGCTAGAACTGAAGTAGCGCCAACTGTTTAATTCAAAATACAGTCAAGAAAGTAGCTCTGAAGCCGAGAAACGGGATCGACCATAAGCACTACCGTGAAATTACATGCAATTTTCAAATTTCTTGTACTTGCTAACTTTGCGACCTCGGGCAGCTATGTTACCATGGAGGAATCACACAAGATTTGACTTTTTAGGCTAGAACTGAAGTAGCACCAACTGTTTAACTCAAAATACAGTCAAGAAAGTGGCTCTGAAGCCGAGAAACGGGATCGACCATAAGCACTAATGTGAAATTACGTACAATTTTCAAATTTCTTGTACTTGCTAACTTTGCGACCTCGGGCAGCTATGTTACCATGGAGGAATCACACAAGATTTGACTTTTTAGGCTAGAACTGAAGTAGCACCAACTGTTTAACTCAAAATACAGTCAAGAAAGTGGCTCTGAAGCCGAGAAACGGGATCGACCATAAGCACTAATGTGAAATTACGTACAATTTTCAAATTTCTTGTACTTGCTAACTTTGCGACCTCGGGCAGCTATGTTACCATGGAGGAACCACACAAGATTTGACTTTTTAGGCTAGAACTGAAGTAGCACCAACTGTTTAACTCAAAATACAGTCAAGAAAGTGGCTCTGAAGCCGAGAAACGGGATCGACCATAAGCACTAATGTGAAATTACGTACAATTTTCAAATTTCTTGTACTTGCTAACTTTGCGACCTCGGGCAGCTATGTTACCATGGAGGAACCACACAAGATTTGACTTTTTAGGCTAGAACTGAAGTAGCACCAACTGTTTAACTCAAAATACAGTCAAGAAAGTGGCTCTGAAGCCGAGAAACGGGATCGACCATAAGCACTAATGTGAAATTACGTACAATTTTCAAATTTCTTGTACTTGCTAACTTTGCGACCTCGGGCAGCTATGTTACCATGGAGGAATCACACAAGATTTGACTTTTTAGGCTAGAACTGAAGTAGCACCAACTGTTTAACTCAAAATACAGTCAAGAAAGTGGCTCTGAAGCCGAGAAACGGGATCGACCATAAGCACTAATGTGAAATTACGTACAATTTTCAAATTTCTTGTACTTGCTAACTTTGCGACCTCGGGCAGCTATGTTACCATGGAGGAATCACACAAGATTTGACTTTTTAGGCTAGAACTGAAGTAGCGCCAACTGTTTAATTCAAAATACAGTCAAGAAAGTAGCTCTGAAGCCGAGAAACGGGATCGACCATAAGCACTACCGTGAAATTACATGCAATTTTCAAATTTCTTGTACTTGCTAACTTTGCGACCTCGGGCAGCTATGTTACCATGGAGGAATCACACAAGATTTGACTTTTTAGGCTAGAACTGAAGTAGCACCAACTGTTTAACTCAAAATACAGTCAAGAAAGTGGCTCTGAAGCCGAGAAACGGGATCGACCATAAGCACTAATGTGAAATTACGTACAATTTTCAAATTTCTTGTACTTGCTAACTTTGCGACCTCGGGCAGCTATGTTACCATGGAGGAATCACACAAGATTTGACTTTTTAGGCTAGAACTGAAGTAGCGCCAACTGTTTAATTCAAAATACAGTCAAGAAAGTAGCTCTGAAGCCGAGAAACGGGATCGATCATAAGCACTACCGTGAAATTACATGCAATTTTCAAATTTCTTGTACTTGCTAACTTTGCGACTTCGGGCAGCTATGTTACCATGGAGGAATCACACAAGATTTGACTTTTTAGGCTAGAACTGAAGTAGCGCCAACTGTTTAATTCAAAATACAGTCAAGAAAGAAGCTCTGAAGCCGAGAAACGGGATCGACCATAAGCACTACCGTGAAATTACATGCAATTTTCAAATTTCTTGTACTTGCTAACTTTGCGACCTCGGGCAGCTATGTTACCATGGAGGAATCACACAAGATTTGACTTTTTAGGCTAGAACTGAAGTAGCACCAACTGTTTAACTCAAAATACAGTCAAGAAAGTGGCTCTGAAGCCGAGAAACGGGATCGACCATAAGCACTAATGTGAAATTACGTACAATTTTCAAATTTCTTGTACTTGCTAACTTTGCGACCTCGGGCAGCTATGTTACCATGGAGGAATCACACAAGATTTGACTTTTTAGGCTAGAACTGAAGTAGCACCAACTGTTTAACTCAAAATACAGTCAAGAAAGTGGCTCTGAAGCCGAGAAACGGGATCGACCATAAGCACTAATGTGAAATTACGTACAATTTTCAAATTTCTTGTACTTGCTAACTTTTCGACCTCGGGCAGCTATGTTACCATGGAGGAACCACACAAGATTTGACTTTTTAGGCTAGAACTGAAGTAGCACCAACTGTTTAACTCAAAATACAGTCAAGAAAGTTACTCTGAAGCCGAGAAACGGGATCGACCATAAGCACTAATGTGAAATTATGTACAATTTTCAAATTTCTTGTACTTGCTAACTTTGCGACCTCGGGCAGCTATGTTACCATGGAGGAACCACACAAGATTTGACTTTTTAGGCTAGAACTGAAGTAGCACCAACTGTTTAACTCAAAATACAGTCAAGAAAGTGGCTCTGAAGCCGAGAAACGGGATCGACCATAAGCACTAATGTGAAATTACGTACAATTTTCAAATTTCTTGTACTTGCTAACTTTGCGACCTCGGGCAGCTATGTTACCATGGAGGAATCACACAAGATTTGACTTTTTAGGCTAGAACTGAAGTAGCGCCAACTGTTTAATTCAAAATACAGTCAAGAAAGTAGCTCCGAAGCCGAGAAACGGGATCGTCCATAAGCACTACCGTGAAATTACATGCAATTTTCAAATTTCTTGTACTTGCTAATTTTGCGACCTCGGGCAGCTATGTTACCATGGAGGAATCACACAAGATTTGACTTTTTAGGCTAGAACTGAAGTAGCACCAACTGTTTAACTCAAAATACAGTCAAGAAAGTGGCTCTGAAGCCGAGAAACGGGATCGACCATAAGCACTAATGTGAAATTACGTACAATTTTCAAATTTCTTGTACTTGCTAACTTTGCGACCTCGGGCAGCTATGTTACCATGGAGGAATCACACAAGATTTGACTTTTTAGGCTAGAACTGAAGTAGCACCAACTGTTTAACTCAAAATACAGTCAAGAAAGTGGCTTTGAAGCCGAGAAACGGGATCGACCATAAGCACTAATGTGAAATTACATACAATTTTCAAATTTCTTGTACTTGCTAACTTTGCGACCTCGAGCAGCTATGTTACCATGGAGGAACCACACAAGATTTGACTTTTTAGGCTAGAACTGAAGTAGCACCAACTGTTTAATTCAAAATACAGTCAAGAAAGTGGCTCTGAAGCCGAGAAACGGGATCGACCATAAGCACTAATGTGAAATTACGTACAATTTTCAAATTTCTTGTACTTGCTAACTTTGCGACCTCGGGCAGCTATGTTACCATGGAGGAATCACACAAGATTTGACTTTTTAGGCTAGAACTGAAGTAGCGCCAACTGTTTAATTCAAAATACAGTCAAGAAAGTAGCTCTGAAGCCGAGAAACGGGATCGACCATAAGCACTACCGTGAAATTACATGCAATTTTCAAATTTCTTGTACTTGCTAACTTTGCGACCTCGGGCAGCTATGTTACCATGGAGGAATCACACAAGATTTGACTTTTTAGGCTAGAACTGAAGTAGCGCCAACTGTTTAATTCAAAATACAGTCAAGAAAGTAGCTCTGAAGCCGAGAAACGGGATCGACCATAAGCACTACCGTGAAATTACATGCAATTTTCAAATTTCTTGTACTTGCTAACTTTGCGACCTCGGGCAGCTATGTTACCATGGAGGAATCACACAAGATTTGACTTTTTAGGCTAGAACTGAAGTAGCACCAACTGTTTAACTCAAAATACAGTCAAGAAAGTGGCTCTGAAGCCGAGAAACGGGATCGACCATAAGCACTAATGTGAAATTACGTACAATTTTCAAATTTCTTGTACTTGCTAACTTTGCGACCTCGGGCAGCTATGTTACCATGGAGGAATCACACAAGATTTGACTTTTTAGGCTAGAACTGAAGTAGCGCCAACTGTTTAATTCAAAATACAGTCAAGAAAGTAGCTCTGAAGCCGAGAAACGGGATCGACCATAAGCACTAATGTGAAATTACGTACAATTTTCAAATTTCTTGTACTTGCTAACTTTGCGACCTCGGGCAGCTATGTTACCATGGAGGAACCACACAAGATTTGACTTTTTAGGCTAGAACTGAAGTAGCACCTACTGTTTAACTCAAAATACAGTCAAGAAAGTGGCTCTGAAGCCGAGAAACGGGATCGACCATAAGCACTAATGTGAAATTACGTACAATTTTCAAATTTCTTGTACTTGCTAACTTTGCGACCTCGGGCAGCTATGTTACCATGGAGGAATCACACAAGATTTGACTTTTTAGGCTAGAACTGAAGTAGCGCCAACTGTTTAATTCAAAATACAGTCAAGAAAGTAGCTCTGAAGCCGAGAAACGGGATCGACCATAAGCACTACCGTGAAATTACATGCAATTTTCAAATTTCTTGTACTTGCTAACTTTGCGACCTCGGGCAGCGATGTTACCATGGAGGAATCACACAAGATTTGACTTTTTAGGCTAGAACTGAAGTAGCGCCAACTGTTTAATTCAAAATACAGTCAAGAAAGTAGCTCTGAAGCCGAGAAACGGGATCGACCATAAGCACTACCGTGAAATTACATGCAATTTTCAAATTTCTTGTACTTGCTAACTTTGCGACCTCGGGCAGCTATGTTACCATGGAGGAACCACACAAGATTTGACTTTTTAGGCTAGAACTGAAGTAGCACCTACTGTTTTACTCAAAATACAGTCAAGAAAGTGGCTCTGAAGCCGAGAAACGGGATCGACCATAAGCACTAATGTGAAATTACGTACAATTTTCAAATTTCTTGTACTTGCTAACTTTGCGACCTCGGGCAGCTATGTTACCATGGAGGAATCACACAAGATTTGACTTTTTAGGCTAGAACTGAAGTAGCGCCAACTGTTTAATTCAAAATACAGTCAAGAAAGTAGCTCTGAAGCCGAGAAACGGGATCGACCATAAGCACTACCGTGAAATTACATGCAATTTTCAAATTTCTTGTACTTGCTAACTTTGCGACCTCGGGCAGCGATGTTACCATGGAGGAATCACACAAGATTTGACTTTTTAGGCTAGAACTGAAGTAGCGCCAACTGTTTAATTCAAAATACAGTCAAGAAAGTAGCTCTGAAGCCGAGAAACGGGATCGACCATAAGCACTACCGTGAAATTACATGCAATTTTCAAATTTCTTGTACTTGCTAACTTTGCGACCTCGGGCAGCTATGTTACCATGGAGGAATCACACAAGATTTGACTTTTTAGGCTAGAACTGAAGTAGCACCAACTGTTTAATTCAAAATACAGTCAAGAAAGTAGCTCTGAAGCCGAGAAACGGGATCGACCATAAGCACTACCGTGAAATTACATGCAATTTTCAAATTTCTTGTACTTGCTAACTTTGCGACCTCGGGCAGCGATGTTACCATGGAGGAATCACACAAGATTTGACTTTTTAGGCTAGAACTGAAGTAGCGCCAACTGTTTAATTCAAAATACAGTCAAGAAAGTAGCTCTGAAGCCGAGAAACGGGATCGACCATAAGCACTACCGTGAAATTACATGCAATTTTCAAATTTCTTGTACTTGCTAACTTTGCGACCTCGGGCAGCTATGTTACCATGGAGGAATCACACAAGATTTGACTTTTTAGGCTAGAACTGAAGTAGCACCAACTGTTTAACTCAAAATACAGTCAAGAAAGTGGCTCTGAAGCCGAGAAACGGGATCGACCATAAGCACTAATGTGAAATTACGTACAATTTTCAAATTTCTTGTACTTGCTAACTTTGCGACCTCGGGCAGCTATGTTACCATGGAGGAATCACACAAGATTTGACTTTTTAGGCTAGAACTGAAGTAGCACCAACTGTTTAACTCAAAATACAGTCAAGAAAGTGGCTCTGAAGCCGAGAAACGGGATCGACCATAAGCACTAATGTGAAATTACGTACAATTTTCAAATTTCTTGTACTTGCTAACTTTGCGACCTCGGGCAGCTATGTTACCATGGAGGAACCACACAAGATTTGACTTTTTAGGCTAGAACTGAAGTAGCACCAACTGTTTAACTCAAAATACAGTCAAGAAAGTGGCTCTGAAGCCGAGAAACGGGATCGACCATAAGCACTAATGTGAAATTACGTACAATTTTCAAATTTCTTGTACTTGCTAACTTTGCGACCTCGGGCAGCTATGTTACCATGGAGGAATCACACAAGATTTGACTTTTTAGGCTAGAACTGAAGTAGCGCCAACTGTTTAATTCAAAATACAGTCAAGAAAGTAGCTCTGAAGCCGAGAAACGGGATCGACCATAAGCACTACCGTGAAATTACATGCAATTTTCAAATTTCTTGTACTTGCTAACTTTGCGACCTCGGGCAGCTATGTTACCATGGAGGAATCACACAAGATTTGACTTTTTAGGCTAGAACTGAAGTAGCACCAACTGTTTAACTCAAAATACAGTCAAGAAAGTGGCTCTGAAGCCGAGAAACGGGATCGACCATAAGCACTAATGTGAAATTACGTACAATTTTCAAATTTCTTGTACTTGCTAACTTTGCGACCTCGGGCAGCTATGTTACCATGGAGGAATCACACAAGATTTGACTTTTTAGGCTAGAACTGAAGTAGCGCCAACTGTTTAATTCAAAATACAGTCAAGAAAGTAGCTCTGAAGCCGAGAAACGGGATCGACCATAAGCACTACCGTGAAATTACATGCAATTTTCAAATTTCTTGTACTTGCTAACTTTGCGACCTCGGGCAGCTATGTTACCATGGAGGAATCACACAAGATTTGACTTTTTAGGCTAGAACTGAAGTAGCGCCAACTGTTTAATTCAAAATACAGTCAAGAAAGAAGCTCTGAAGCCGAGAAACGGGATCGACCATAAGCACTACCGTGAAATTACATGCAATTTTCAAATTTCTTGTACTTGCTAACTTTGCGACCTCGGGCAGCTATGTTACCATGGAGGAATCACACAAGATTTGACTTTTTAGGCTAGAACTGAAGTAGCACCAACTGTTTAACTCAAAATACAGTCAAGAAAGTGGCTCTGAAGCCGAGAAACGGGATCGACCATAAGCACTAATGTGAAATTACGTACAATTTTCAAATTTCTTGTACTTGCTAACTTTGCGACCTCGGGCAGCTATGTTACCATGGAGGAATCACACAAGATTTGACTTTTTAGGCTAGAACTGAAGTAGCGCCAACTGTTTAATTCAAAATACAGTCAAGAAAGTAGCTCTGAAGCCGAGAAACGGGATCGACCATAAGCACTACCGTGAAATTACATGCAATTTTCAAATTTCTTGTACTTGCTAACTTTGCGACCTCGGGCAGCGATGTTACCATGGAGGAATCACACAAGATTTGACTTTTTAGGCTAGAACTGAAGTAGCGCCAACTGTTTAATTCAAAATACAGTCAAGAAAGTAGCTCTGAAGCCGAGAAACGGGATCGACCATAAGCACTACCGTGAAATTACATGCAATTTTCAAATTTCTTGTACTTGCTAACTTTGCGACCTCGGGCAGCTATGTTACCATGGAGGAATCACACAAGATTTGACTTTTTAGGCTAGAACTGAAGTAGCACCAACTGTTTAACTCAAAATACAGTCAAGAAAGTGGCTCTGAAGCCGAGAAACGGGATCGACCATAAGCACTAATGTGAAATTACGTACAATTTTCAAATTTCTTGTACTTGCTAACTTTGCGACCTCGGGCAGCTATGTTACCATGGAGGAATCACACAAGATTTGACTTTTTAGGCTAGAACTGAAGTAGCACCAACTGTTTAACTCAAAATACAGTCAAGAAAGTGGCTCTGAAGCCGAGAAACGGGATCGACCATAAGCACTAATGTGAAATTACGTACAATTTTCAAATTTCTTGTACTTGCTAACTTTGCGACCTCGGGCAGCTATGTTACCATGGAGGAACCACACAAGATTTGACTTTTTAGGCTAGAACTGAAGTAGCACCAACTGTTTAACTCAAAATACAGTCAAGAAAGTGGCTCTGAAGCCGAGAAACGGGATCGACCATAAGCACTAATGTGAAATTACGTACAATTTTCAAATTTCTTGTACTTGCTAACTTTGCGACCTCGGGCAGCTATGTTACCATGGAGGAATCACACAAGATTTGACTTTTTAGGCTAGAACTGAAGTAGCGCCAACTGTTTAATTCAAAATACAGTCAAGAAAGTAGCTCTGAAGCCGAGAAACGGGATCGACCATAAGCACTACCGTGAAATTACATGCAATTTTCAAATTTCTTGTACTTGCTAACTTTGCGACCTCGGGCAGCTATGTTACCATGGAGGAATCACACAAGATTTGACTTTTTAGGCTAGAACTGAAGTAGCACCAACTGTTTAACTCAAAATACAGTCAAGAAAGTGGCTCTGAAGCCGAGAAACGGGATCGACCATAAGCACTAATGTGAAATTACGTACAATTTTCAAATTTCTTGTACTTGCTAACTTTGCGACCTCGGGCAGCTATGTTACCATGGAGGAATCACACAAGATTTGACTTTTTAGGCTAGAACTGAAGTAGCGCCAACTGTTTAATTCAAAATACAGTCAAGAAAGTAGCTCTGAAGCCGAGAAACGGGATCGACCATAAGCACTACCGTGAAATTACATGCAATTTTCAAATTTCTTGTACTTGCTAACTTTGCGACCTCGGGCAGCTATGTTACCATGGAGGAATCACACAAGATTTGACTTTTTAGGCTAGAACTGAAGTAGCACCAACTGTTTAACTCAAAATACAGTCAAGAAAGTGGCTCTGAAGCCGAGAAACGGGATCGACCATAAGCACTAATGTGAAATTACGTACAATTTTCAAATTTCTTGTACTTGCTAACTTTGCGACCTCGGGCAGCTATGTTACCATGGAGGAATCACACAAGATTTGACTTTTTAGGCTAGAACTGAAGTAGCGCCAACTGTTTAATTCAAAATACAGTCAAGAAAGTAGCTCTGAAGCCGAGAAACGGGATCGACCATAAGCACTACCGTGAAATTACATGCAATTTTCAAATTTCTTGTACTTGCTAACTTTGCGACCTCGGGCAGCTATGTTACCATGGAGGAATCACACAAGATTTGACTTTTTAGGCTAGAACTGAAGTAGCGCCAACTGTTTAATTTAAAATACAGTCAAGAAAGTAGCTCTGAAGCCGAGAAACGGGATCGACCATAAGCACTACCGTGAAATTACATGCAATTTTCAAATTTCTTGTACTTGCTAACTTTGCGACCTCGGGCAGCTATGTTACCATGGAGGAATCACACAAGATTTGACTTTTTAGGCTAGAACTGAAGTAGCACCAACTGTTTAACTCAAAATACAGTCAAGAAAGTGGCTCTGAAGCCGAGAAACGGGATCGACCATAAGCACTAATGTGAAATTACGTACAATTTTCAAATTTCTTGTACTTGCTAACTTTGCGACCTCGGGCAGCTATGTTACCATGGAGGAATCACACAAGATTTGACTTTTTAGGCTAGAACTGAAGTAGCACCAACTGTTTAACTCAAAATACAGTCAAGAAAGTGGCTCTGAAGCCGAGAAACGGGATCGACCATAAGCACTAATGTGAAATTACGTACAATTTTCAAATTTCTTGTACTTGCTAACTTTGCGACCTCGGGCAGCTATGTTACCATGGAGGAACGACACAAGATTTGACTTTATAGGCTAGAACTGAAGCCGCGCCAACTGTTTAACTCAAAATACAGTCAAGAAAGTGGCTCTGAAGCTGAGAAACGGGATCGACCATAAGCACTAATGTGAAATTACGTACAATTTTCAAATTTCTTGTACTTGCTAACTTTGCGACCTCGGGCAGCTATGTTACCATGGAGGAATCACACAAGATTTGACTTTTTAGGCTAGAACTGAAGTAGCACCAACTGTTTAACTCAAAATACAGTCAAGAAAGTGGCTCTGAAGCCGAGAAACGGGATCGACCATAAGCACTAATGTGAAATTACGTACAATTTTCAAATTTCTTGTACTTGCTAACTTTGCGACCTCGGGCAGCTATGTTACCATGGAGGAATCACACAAGATTTGACTTTTTAGGCTAGAACTGAAGTAGCACCAACTGTTTAACTCAAAATACAGTCAAGAAAGTGGCTCTGAAGCCGAGAAACGGGATCGACCATAAGCACTAATGTGAAATTACGTACAATTTTCAAATTTCTTGTACTTGCTAACTTTGCGACCTCGGGCAGCTATGTTACCATGGAGGAACCACACAAGATTTGACTTTTTAGGCTAGAACTGAAGTAGCACCAACTGTTTAACTCAAAATACAGTCAAGAAAGTGGCTCTGAAGCCGAGAAACGGGATCGACCATAAGCACTAATGTGAAATTACGTACAATTTTCAAATTTCTTGTACTTGCTAACTTTGCGACCTCGGGCAGCTATGTTACCATGGAGGAACCACACAAGATTTGACTTTTTAGGCTAGAACTGAAGTAGCACCAACTGTTTAACTCAAAATACAGTCAAGAAAGTGGCTCTGAAGCCGAGAAACGGGATCGACCATAAGCACTAATGTCAAATTACGTACAATTTTCAAATTTCTTGTACTTGCTAACTTTGCGACCTCGGGCAGCTATGTTACCATGGAGGAATCACACAAGATTTGACTTTTTAGGCTAGAACTGAAGTAGCACCAACTGTTTAACTCAAAATACAGTCAAGAAAGTGGCTCTGAAGCCGAGAAACGGGATCGACCATAAGCACTAATGTGAAATTACGTACAATTTTCAAATTTCTTGTACTTGCTAACTTTGCGACCTCGGGCAGCTATGTTACCATGGAGGAACCACACAAGATTTGACTTTTTAGGCTAGAACTGAAGTAGCACCAACTGTTTAACTCAAAATACAGTCAAGAAAGTGGCTCTGAAGCCGAGAAACGGGATCGACCATAAGCACTAATGTGAAATTACGTACAATTTTCAAATTTCTTGTACTTGCTAACTTTGCGACCTCGGGCAGCTATGTTACCATGGAGGAATCACACAAGATTTGACTTTTTAGGCTAGAACTGAAGTAGCACCAACTGTTTAACTCAAAATACAGTCAAGAAAGTGGCTCTGAAGCCGAGAAACGGGATCGACCATAAGCACTAATGTGAAATTACGTACAATTTTCAAATTTCTTGTACTTGCTAACTTTGCGACCTCGGGCAGCTATGTTACCATGGAGGAATCACACAAGATTTGACTTTTTAGGCTAGAACTGAAGTAGCACCAACTGTTTAACTCAAAATACAGTCAAGAAAGTGGCTCTGAAGCCGAGAAACGGGATCGACCATAAGCACTACCGTGAAATTACATGCAATTTTCAAATTTCTTGTACTTGCTAACTTTGCGACCTCGGGCAGCTATGTTACCATGGAGGAATCACACAAGATTTGACTTTTTAGGCTAGAACTGAAGCAGCACCAACCGTTTAACTCAAAATACAGTCAAGAAAGTGGCTCTGAAGCCGAGAAACGGGATCGACCATAAGCACTAATGTGAAATTACGTACAATTTTCAAATTTCTTGTACTTGCTAACTTTGCGACCTCGGGCAGCTATGTTACCATGGAGGAACCACACAAGATTTGACTTTTTAGGCTAGAACTGAAGTAGCACCAACTGTTTAACTCAAAATACAGTCAAGAAAGTGGCTCTGAAGCCGAGAAACGGGATCGACCATAAGCACTAATGTGAAATTACGTACAATTTTCAAATTTCTTGTACTTGCTAACTTTGCGACCTCGGGCAGCTATGTTACCATGGAGGAATCACACAAGATTTGACTTTATAGGTTAGAACTGAAGCCGCATCAACTGTTTAACTCAAAATACAGTCAAGAAAGTGGCTCTGAAGCCGAGAAACGGGATCGACCATAAGCACTAATGTGAAATTACATGCAATTTTCAAATTTCTTGTACTTGCTAACTTTGCGACCTCGGGCAGCTATGTTACCATTGAGGAATCACACAAGATTTGACTTTTTAGGCTAGAACTGAAGTAGCACCAACTGTTTAACTCAAAATACAGTCAAGAAAGTGGCTCTGAAGCCGAGAAACGGGATCGACCATAAGCACTAATGTGAAATTACGTACAATTTTCAAATGTCCTGTACTTGCTAACTTTGCGACCTCGGGCAGCTATGTTACCATGGAGGAACCACACAAGATTTGACTTTTTAGGCTAGAACTGAAGTAGCACCAACTGTTTAACTCAAAATACAGTCAAGAAAGTGGCTCTGAAGCCGAGAAACGGGATCGACCATAAGCACTAATGTGAAATTACGTACAATTTTCAAATTTCTTGTACTTGCTAACTTTGCGACCTCGGGCAGTTATGTTACCATGGAGGAACCACACAAGATTTGACTTTTTAGGCTATAACTGAAGTAGCACCAACTGTTTAACTCAAAATACAGTCAAGAAAGTGGCTCTGAAGCCGAGAAACGGGATCGACCATAAGCACTAATGTGAAATTACGTACAATTTTCAAATTTCTTGTACTTGCTAACTTTGCGACCTCGGGCAGCTATGTTACCATGGAGGAATCACACAAGATTTGACTTTTTAGGCTAGAACTGAAGTAGCACCAACTGTTTAACTCAAAATACAGTCAAGAAAGTGGCTCTGAAGCCGAGAAACGGGATCGACCATAAGCACTAATGTGAAATTACGTACAATTTTCAAATTTCTTGTACTTGCTAACTTTGCGACCTCGGGCAGCTATGTTACCATGGAGGAACCACACAAGATTTGACTTTTTAGGCTAGAACTGAAGTAGCACCAACTGTTTAACTCAAAATACAGTCAAGAAAGTGGCTCTGAAGCCGAGAAACGGGATCGACCATAAGCACTAATGTGAAATTACGTACAATTTTCAAATTTCTTGTACTTGCTAACTTTGCGACCTCGGGCAGCTATGTTACCATGGAGGAATCACACAAGATTTGACTTTTTAGGCTAGAACTGAAGTAGCACCAACTGTTTAACTCAAAATACAGTCAAGAAAGTGGCTCTGAAGCCGAGAAACGGGATCGACCATAAGCACTAATGTGAAATTACGTACAATTTTCAAATTTCTTGTACTTGCTAACTTTGCGACCTCGGGCAGCTATGTTACCATGGAGGAATCACACAAGATTTGACTTTTTAGGCTAGAACTGAAGTAGCACCAACTGTATAACTCAAAATACAGTCAAGAAAGTGGCTCTGAAGCCGAGAAACGGGATCGACCATAAGCACTAATGTGAAATTACGTACAATTTTCAAATTTCTTGTACTTGCTAACTTTGCGACCTCGGGCAGCTATGTTACCATGGAGGAATCACACAAGATTTGACTTTTTAGGCTAGAACTGAAGTAGCACCAACTGTTTAACTCAAAATACAGTCAAGAAAGTGGCTCTGAAGCCGAGAAACGGGACCGACCATAAGCACTAATGTGAAATTACGTACAATTTTCAAATTTCTTGTACTTGCTAACTTTGCGACCTCGGGCAGCTATGTTACCATGGAGGAACCACACAAGATTTGACTTTTTAGGCTAGAACTGAAGTAGCACCAACTGTTTAACTCAAAATACAGTCAAGAAAGTGGCTCTGAAGCCGAGAAACGGGATCGACCATAAGCACTAATGTGAAATTACGTACAATTTTCAAATTTCTTGTACTTGCTAACTTTGCGACCTCGGGCAGCTATGTTACCATGGAGGAATCACACAAGATTTGACTTTTTAGGCTAGAACTGAAGTAGCACCAACTGTTTAACTCAAAATACAGTCAAGAAAGTGGCTCTGAAGCCGAGAAACGGGATCGACCATAAGCACTAATGTGAAATTACGTACAATTTTCAAATTTCTTGTACTTGCTAACTTTGCGACCTCGGGCAGCTATGTTACCATGGAGGAACCACACAAGATTTGACTTTTTAGGCTAGAACTGAAGTAGCACCAACTGTTTAACTCAAAATACAGTCAAGAAAGTGGCTCTGAAGCCGAGAAACGGGATCGACCATAAGCACTAATGTGAAATTACGTACAATTTTCAAATTTCTTGTACTTGCTAACTTTGCGACCTCGGGCAGCTATGTTACCATGGAGGAATCACACAAGATTTGACTTTTTAGGCTAGAACTGAAGTAGCACCAACTGTTTAACTCAAAATACACTCAAGAAAGTGGCTCTGAAGCCGAGAAACGGGATCGACCATAAGCACTAATGTGAAATTACGTACAATTTTCAAATTTCTTGTACTTGCTAACTTTGCGACCTCGGGCAGCTATGTTACCATGGAGGAATCACACAAGATTTGGCTTTATAGGCTAGAACTGAAGCCGCGCCAACTGTTTAACTCAAAATACAGTCAAGAAAGTGGCTCTGAAGCTGAGAAACGGGATCGACCATAAGCACTAATGTGAAATTACGTACAATTTTCAAATTTCTTGTACTTGCTAACTTTGCGACCTCGGGCAGCTATGTTACCATGGAGGAATCACACAAGATTTGACTTTTTAGGCTAGAACTGAAGTAGCACCAACTGTTTAACTCAAAATACAGTCAAGAAAGTGGCTCTGAAGCCGAGAAACGGGATCGACCATAAGCACTAATGTGAAATTACGTACAATTTTCAAATTTCTTGTACTTGCTAACTTTGCGACCTCGGGCAGCTATGTTACCATGGAGGAATCACACAAGATTTGACTTTTTAGGCTAGAACTGAAGTAGCGCCAACTGTTTAATTCAAAATACAGTCAAGAAAGTAGCTCTGAAGCCGAGAAACGGGATCGACCATAAGCACTACCGTGAAATTACATGCAATTTTCAAATTTCTTGTACTTGCTAACTTTGCGACCTCGGGCAGCTATGTTACCATGGAGGAATCACACAAGATTTGACTTTTTAGGCTAGAACTGAAGTAGCACCAACTGTTTAACTCAAAATACAGTCAAGAAAGTAGCTCTGAAGCCGAGAAACGGGATCGACCATAAGCACTACCGTGAAATTACATGCAATTTTCAAATTTCTTGTACTTGCTAACTTTGCGACCTCGGGCAGCTATGTTACCATGGAGGAATCACACAAGATTTGACTTTTTAGGCTAGAACTGAAGTAGCACCAACTGTTTAACTCAAAATACAGTCAAGAAAGTGGCTCTGAAGCCGAGAAACGGGATCGACCATAAGCACTAATGTGAAATTACGTACAATTTTCAAATTTCTTGTACTTGCTAACTTTGCGACCTCGGGCAGCTATGTTACCATGGAGGAATCACACAAGATTTGACTTTTTAGGCTAGAACTGAAGTAGCACCAACTGTTTAACTCAAAATACAGTCAAGAAAGTGGCTCTGAAGCCGAGAAACGGGATCGACCATAAGCACTAATGTGAAATTACGTACAATTTTCAAATTTCTTGTACTTGCTAACTTTGCGACCTCGGGCAGCTATGTTACCATGGAGGAATCACACAAGATTTGACTTTTTAGGCTAGAACTGAAGTAGCACCAACTGTTTAACTCAAAATACAGTCAAGAAAGTGGCTCTGAAGCCGAGAAACGGGATCGACCATAAGCACTAATGTGAAATTACGTACAATTTTCAAATTTCTTGTACTTGCTAACTTTGCGACCTCGGGCAGCTATGTTACCATGGAGGAACCACACAAGATTTGACTTTTTAGGCTAGAACTGAAGTAGCACCAACTGTTTAACTCAAAATACAGTCAAGAAAGTGGCTCTGAAGCCGAGAAACGGGATCGACCATAAGCACTAATGTGAAATTACGTACAATTTTCAAATTTCTTGTACTTGCTAACTTTGCGACCTCGGGCAGCTATGTTACCATGGAGGAACCACACAAGATTTGACTTTTTAGGCTAGAACTGAAGTAGCACCAACTGTTTAACTCAAAATACAGTCAAGAAAGTGGCTCTGAAGCCGAGAAACGGGATCGACCATAAGCACTACCGTGAAATTACATGCAATTTTCAAATTTCTTGTACTTGCTAACTTTGCGACCTCGGGCAGCTATGTTACCATGGAGGAATCACACAAGATTTGACTTTTTAGGCTAGAACTGAAGTAGCACCAACTGTTTAACTCAAAATACAGTCAAGAAAGTGGCTCTGAAGCCGAGAAACGGGATCGACCATAAGCACTAATGTGAAATTACGTACAATTTTCAAATTTCTTGTACTTGCTAACTTTGCGACCTCGGGCAGCTATGTTACCATGGAGGAATCACACAAGATTTGACTTTTTAGGCTAGAACTGAAGTAGCGCCAACTGTTTAATTCAAAATACAGTCAAGAAAGTAGCTCTGAAGCCGAGAAACGGGATCGACCATAAGCACTACCGTGAAATTACATGCAATTTTCAAATTTCTTGTACTTGCTAACTTTGCGACCTCGGGCAGCTATGTTACCATGGAGGAACCACACAAGATTTGACTTTTTAGGCTAGAACTGAAGTAGCACCAACTGTTTAACTCAAAATACAGTCAAGAAAGTGGCTCTGAAGCCGAGAAACGGGATCGACCATAAGCACTACCGTGAAATTACATGCAATTTTCAAATTTCTTGTACTTGCTAACTTTGCGACCTCGGGCAGCTATGTTACCATGGAGGAATCACACAAGATTTGACTTTTTAGGCTAGAACTGAAGTAGCACCAACTGTTTAACTCAAAATACAGTCAAGAAAGTGGCTCTGAAGCCGAGAAACGGGATCGACCATAAGCACTAATGTGAAATTACGTACAATTTTCAAATTTCTTGTACTTGCTAACTTTGCGACCTCGGGCAGCTATGTTACCATGGAGGAACCACACAAGATTTGACTTTTTAGGCTAGATCTGAAGTAGCACCAACTGTTTAACTCAAAATACAGTCAAGAAAGTGGCTCTGAAGCCGAGAAACGGGATCGACCATAAGCACTAATGTGAAATTACGTACAATTTTCAAATTTCTTGTACTTGCTAACTTTGCGACCTCGGGCAGCTATGTTACCATGGAGGAACCACACAAGATTTGACTTTTTAGGCTAGAACTGAAGTAGCACCAACTGTTTAACTCAAAATACAGTCAAGAAAGTGGCTCTGAAGCCGAGAAACGGGATCGACCATAAGCACTAATGTGAAATTACGTACAATTTTCAAATTTCTTGTACTTGCTAACTTTGCGACCTCGGGCAGCTATGTTACCATGGAGGAACCACACAAGATTTGACTTTTTAGGCTAGAACTGAAGTAGCACCAACTGTTTAACTCAAAATACAGTCAAGAAAGTGGCTCTGAAGCCGAGAAACGGGATCGACCATAAGCACTAATGTGAAATTACGTACAATTTTCAAATTTCTTGTACTTGCTAACTTTGCGACCTCGGGCAGCTATGTTACCATGGAGGAACCACACAAGATTTGACTTTTTAGGCTAGAACTGAAGTAGCACCAACTGTTTAACTCAAAATACAGTCAAGAAAGTGGCTCTGAAGCCGAGAAACGGGATCGACCATAAGCACTAATGTGAAATTACGTACAATTTTCAAATTTCTTGTACTTGCTAACTTTGCGACCTCGGGCAGCTATGTTACCATGGAGGAATCACACAAGATTTGACTTTTTAGGCTAGAACTGAAGTAGCACCAACTGTTTAACTCAAAATACAGTCAAGAAAGTGGCTCTGAAGCCGAGAAACGGGATCGACCATAAGCACTAATGTGAAATTACGTATAATTTTCAAATTTCTTGTACTTGCTAACTTTGCGACCTCGGGCAGCTATGTTACCATGGAGGAACCACACAAGATTTGACTTTTTAGGCTAGAACTGAAGTAGCACCAACTGTTTAACTCAAAATACAGTCAAGAAAGTGGCTCTGAAGCCGAGAAACAGGATCGACCATAAGCACTAATGTGAAATTACGTACAATTTTCAAATTTCTTGTACTTGCTAACTTTGCGACCTCGGGCAGCTATGTTACCATGGAGGAACCACACAAGATTTGACTTTTTAGGCTAGAACTCAAGTAGCACCAACTGTTTAACTCAAAATACAGTCAAGAAAGTGGCTCTGAAGCCGAGAAACGGGATCGACCATAAGCACTAATGTGAAATTACGTACAATTTTCAAATTTCTTGTACTTGCTAACTTTGCGACCTCGGGCAGCTATGTTACCATGGAGGAACCACACAAGATTTGACTTTTTAGGCTAGAACTGAAGTAGCACCAACTGTTTAACTCAAAATACAGTCAAGAAAGTGGCTCTGAAGCCGAGAAACGGGATCGACCATAAGCACTAATGTGAAATTACGTACAATTTTCAAATTTCTTGTACTTGCTAACTTTGCGACCTCGGGCAGCTATGTTACCATGGAGGAACCACACAAGATTTGACTTTTTAGGCTAGAACTGAAGTAGCACCAACTGTTTAACTCAAAATACAGTCAAGAAAGTGGCTCTGAAGCCGAGAAACGGGATCGACCATAAGCACTAATGTGAAATTACGTACAATTTTCAAATTTCTTGTACTTGCTAACTTTGCGACCTCGGGCAGCTATGTTACCATGGAGGAATCACACAAGATTTGACTTTTTAGGCTAGAACTGAAGTAGCACCAACTGTTTAACTCAAAATACACTCAAGAAAGTGGCTCTGAAGCCGAGAAACGGGATCGACCATAAGCACTAATGTGAAATTACGTACAATTTTCAAATTTCTTGTACTTCCTAACTTTGCGACCTCGGGCAGCTATGTTACCATGGAGGAATCACACAAGATTTGACTTTATAGGTTAGAACTGAAGCCGCATCAACTGTTTAACTCAAAATACAGTCAAGAAAGTGGCTCTGAAGCCGAGAAACGGGATCGACCATAAGCACTAATGTGAAATTACATGCAATTTTCAAATTTCTTGTACTTGCTAACTTTGCGACCTCGGGCAGCTATGTTACCATTGAGGAATCACACAAGATTTGACTTTTTAGGCTAGAACTGAAGTAGCACCAACTGTTTAACTCAAAATACAGTCAAGAAAGTGGCTCTGAAGCCGAGAAACGGGATCGACCATAAGCACTAATGTGAAATTACGTACAATTTTCAAATTTCTTGTACTTGCTAACTTTGCGACCTCGGGCAGCTATGTTACCATGGAGGAACCACACAAGATTTGACTTTTTAGGCTAGAACTGAAGTAGCACCAACTGTTTAACTCAAAATACAGTCAAGAAAGTGGCTCTGAAGCCGAGAAACGGGATCGACCATAAGCACTAATGTGAAATTACGTACAATTTTCAAATTTCTTGTACTTGCTAACTTTGCGACCTCGGGCAGTTATGTTACCATGGAGGAACCACACAAGATTTGACTTTTTAGGCTAGAACTGAAGTAGCACCAACTGTTTAACTCAAAATACAGTCAAGAAAGTGGCTCTGAAGCCGAGAAACGGGATCGACCATAAGCACTAATGTGAAATTACGTACAATTTTCAAATTTCTTGTACTTGCTAACTTTGCGACCTCGGGCAGCTATGTTACCATGGAGGAATCACACAAGATTTGACTTTTTAGGCTAGAACTGAAGTAGCACCAACTGTTTAACTCAAAATACAGTCAAGAAAGTGGCTCTGAAGCCGAGAAACGGGATCGACCATAAGCACTAATGTGAAATTACGTACAATTTTCAAATTTCTTGTACTTGCTAACTTTGCGACCTCGGGCAGCTATGTTACCATGGAGGAACCACACAAGATTTGACTTTTTAGGCTAGAACTGAAGTAGCACCAACTGTTTAACTCAAAATACAGTCAAGAAAGTGGCTCTGAAGCCGAGAAACGGGATCGACCATAAGCACTAATGTGAAATTACGTACAATTTTAAAATTTCTTGTACTTGCTAACTTTGCGACCTCGGGCAGCTATGTTACCATGGAGGAATCACACAAGATTTGACTTTTTAGGCTAGAACTGAAGTAGCACCAACTGTTTAACTCAAAATACAGTCAAGAAAGTGGCTCTGAAGCCGAGAAACGGGATCGACCATAAGCACTAATGTGAAATTACGTACAATTTTCAAATTTCTTGTACTTGCTAACTTTGCGACCTCGGGCAGCTATGTTACCATGGAGGAATCACACAAGATTTGACTTTTTAGGCTAGAACTGAAGTAGCACCAACTGTATAACTCAAAATACAGTCAAGAAAGTGGCTCTGAAGCCGAGAAACGGGATCGACCATAAGCACTAATGTGAAATTACGTACAATTTTCAAATTTCTTGTACTTGCTAACTTTGCGACCTCGGGCAGCTATGTTACCATGGAGGAATCACACAAGATTTGACTTTTTAGGCTAGAACTGAAGTAGCACCAACTGTCTAACTCAAAATACAGTCAAGAAAGTGGCTCTGAAGCCGAGAAACGGGATCGACCATAAGCACTAATGTGAAATTACGTACAATTTTCAAATTTCTTGTACTTGCTAACTTTGCGACCTCGGGCAGCTATGTTACCATGGAGGAACCACACAAGATTTGACTTTTTAGGCTAGAACTGAAGTAGCACCAACTGTTTAACTCAAAATACAGTCAAGAAAGTGGCTCTGAAGCCGAGAAACGGGATCGACCATAAGCACTAATGTGAAATTACGTACAATTTTCAAATTTCTTGTACTTGCTAACTTTGCGACCTCGGGCAGCTATGTTACCATGGAGGAATCACACAAGATTTGACTTTTTAGGCTAGAACTGAAGTAGCACCAACTGTTTAACTCAAAATACAGTCAAGAAAGTGGCTCTGAAGCCGAGAAACGGGATCGACCATAAGCACTAATGTGAAATTACGTACAATTTTCAAATTTCTTATACTTGCTAACTTTGCGACCTCGGGCAGCTATGTTACCATGGAGGAACCACACAAGATTTGACTTTTTAGGCTAGAACTGAAGTAGCACCAACTGTTTAACTCAAAATACAGTCAAGAAAGTGGCTCTGAAGCCGAGAAACGGGATCGACCATAAGCACTAATGTGAAATTACGTACAATTTTCAAATTTCTTGTACTTGCTAACTTTGCGACCTCGGGCAGCTATGTTACCATGGAGGAATCACACAAGATTTGACTTTTTAGGCTAGAACTGAAGTAGCACCAACTGTTTAACTCAAAATACACTCAAGAAAGTGGCTCTGAAGCCGAGAAACGGGATCGACCATAAGCACTAATGTGAAATTACGTACAATTTTCAAATTTCTTGTACTTGCTAACTTTGCGACCTCGGGCAGCTATGTTACCATGGAGGAATCACACAAGATTTGGCTTTATAGGCTAGAACTGAAGCCGCGCCAACTGTTTAACTCAAAATACAGTCAAGAAAGTGGCTCTGAAGCTGAGAAACGGGATCGACCATAAGCACTAATGTGAAATTACGTACAATTTTCAAATTTCTTGTACTTGCTAACTTTGCGACCTCGGGCAGCTATGTTACCATGGAGGAATCACACAAGATTTGACTTTTTAGGCTAGAACTGAAGTAGCACCAACTGTTTAACTCAAAATACAGTCAAGAAAGTGGCTCTGAAGCCGAGAAACGGGATCGACCATAAGCACTAATGTGAAATTACGTACAATTTTCAAATTTCTTGTACTTGCTAACTTTGCGACCTCGGGCAGCTATGTTACCATGGAGGAATCACACAAGATTTGACTTTTTAGGCTAGAACTGAAGTAGCGCCAACTGTTTAATTCAAAATACAGTCAAGAAAGTAGCTCTGAAGCCGAGAAACGGGATCGACCATAAGCACTACCGTGAAATTACATGCAATTTTCAAATTTCTTGTACTTGCTAACTTTGCGACCTCGGGCAGCTATGTTACCATGGAGGAATCACACAAGATTTGACTTTTTAGGCTAGAACTGAAGTAGCACCAACTGTTTAACTCAAAATACAGTCAAGAAAGTAGCTCTGAAGCCGAGAAACGGGATCGACCATAAGCACTACCGTGAAATTACATGCAATTTTCAAATTTCTTGTACTTGCTAACTTTGCGACCTCGGGCAGCTATGTTACCATGGAGGAATCACACAAGATTTGACTTTTTAGGCTAGAACTGAAGTAGCACCAACTGTTTAACTCAAAATACAGTCAAGAAAGTGGCTCTGAAGCCGAGAAACGGGATCGACCATAAGCACTAATGTGAAATTACGTACAATTTTCAAATTTCTTGTACTTGCTAACTTTGCGACTTCGGGCAGCTATGTTACCATGGAGGAATCACACAAGATTTGACTTTTTAGGCTAGAACTGAAGTAGCACCAACTGTTTAACTCAAAATACAGTCAAGAAAGTGGCTCTGAAGCCGAGAAACGGGATCGACCATAAGCACTAATGTGAAATTACGTACAATTTTCAAATGTCTTGTACTTGCTAACTTTGCGACCTCGGGCAGCTATGTTACCATGGAGGAATCACACAAGATTTGACTTTTTAGGCTAGAACTGAAGTAGCACCAACTGTTTAACTCAAAATACAGTCAAGAAAGTGGCTCTGAAGCCGAGAAACGGGATCGACCATAAGCACTAATGTGAAATTACGTACAATTTTCAAATTTCTTGTACTTGCTAAATTTGCGACCTCGGGCAGCTATGTTACCATGGAGGAACCACACAAGATTTGACTTTTTAGGCTAGAACTGAAGTAGCACCAACTGTTTAACTCAAAATACAGTCAAGAAAGTGGCTCTGAAGCCGAGAAACGGGATCGACCATAAGCACTAATGTGAAATTACGTACAATTTTCAAATTTCTTGTACTTGCTAACTTTGCGACCTCGGGCAGCTATGTTACCATGGAGGAACCACACAAGATTTGACTTTTTAGGCTAGAACTGAAGTAGCACCAACTGTTTAACTCAAAATACAGTCAAGAAAGTGGCTCTGAAGCCGAGAAACGGGATCGACCATAAGCACTACCGTGAAATTACATGCAATTTTCAAATTTCTTGTACTTGCTAACTTTGCGACCTCGGGCAGCTATGTTACCATGGAGGAATCACACAAGATTTGACTTTTTAGGCTAGAACTGAAGTAGCACCAACTGTTTAACTCAAAATACAGTCAAGAAAGTGGCTCTGAAGCCGAGAAACGGGATCGACCATAAGCACTAATGTGAAATTACGTACAATTTTCAAATTTCTTGTACTTGCTAACTTTGCGACCTCGGGCAGCTATGTTACCATGGAGGAATCACACAAGATTTGACTTTTTAGGCTAGAACTGAAGTAGCGCCAACTGTTTAATTCAAAATACAGTCAAGAAAGTAGCTCTGAAGCCGAGAAACGGGATCGACCATAAGCACTACCGTGAAATTACATGCAATTTTCAAATTTCTTGTACTTGCTAACTTTGCGACCTCGGGCAGCTATGTTACCATGGAGGAACCACACAAGATTTGACTTTTTAGGCTAGAACTGAAGTAGCACCAACTGTTTAACTCAAAATACAGTCAAGAAAGTGGCTCTGAAGCCGAGAAACGGGATCGACCATAAGCACTACCGTGAAATTACATGCAATTTTCAAATTTCTTGTACTTGCTAACTTTGCGACCTCGAGCAGCTATGTTACCATGGAGGAATCACACAAGATTTGACTTTTTAGGCTAGAACTGAAGTAGCACCAACTGTTTAGCTCAAAATACAGTCAAGAAAGTGGCTCTGAAGCCGAGAAACGGGATCGACCATAAGCACTAATGTGAAATTACGTACAATTTTCAAATTTCTTGTACTTGCTAACTTTGCGACCTCGGGCAGCTATGTTACCATGGAGGAACCACACAAGATTTGACTTTTTAGGCTAGAACTGAAGTAGCACCAACTGTTTAACTCAAAATACAGTCAAGAAAGTGGCTCTGAAGCCGAGAAACGGGATCGACCATAAGCACTAATGTGAAATTACGTACAATTTTCAAATTTCTTGTACTTGCTAACTTTGCGACCTCGGGCAGCTATGTTACCATGGAGGAACCACACAAGATTTGACTTTTTAGGCTAGAACTGAAGTAGCACCAACTGTTTAACTCAAAATACAGTCAAGAAAGTGGCTCTGAAGCCGAGAAACGGGATCGACCATAAGCACTAATGTGAAATTACGTACAATTTTCAAATTTCTTGTACTTGCTAACTTTGCGACCTCGGGCAGCTATGTTACCATGGAGGAACCACACAAGATTTGACTTTTTAGGCTAGAACTGAAGTAGCACCAACTGTTTAACTCAAAATACAGTCAAGAAAGTGGCTCTGAAGCCGAGAAACGGGATCGACCATAAGCACTAATGTGAAATTACGTACAATTTTCAAATTTCTTGTACTTGCTAACTTTGCGACCTCGGGCAGCTATGTTACCATGGAGGAATCACACAAGATTTGACTTTTTAGGCTAGAACTGAAGTAGCACCAACTGTTTAACTCAAAATACAGTCAAGAAAGTGGCTCTGAAGCCGAGAAACGGGATCGACCATAAGCACTAATGTGAAATTACGTACAATTTTCAAATTTCTTGTACTTGCTAACTTTGCGACCTCGGGCAGCTATGTTACCATGGAGGAACCACACAAGATTTGACTTTTTAGGCTAGAACTGAAGTAGCACCAACTGTTTAACTCAAAATACAGTCAAGAAAGTGGCTCTGAAGCCGAGAAACAGGATCGACCATAAGCACTAATGTGAAATTACGTACAATTTTCAAATTTCTTGTACTTGCTAACTTTGCGACCTCGGGCAGCTATGTTACCATGGAGGAACCACACAAGATTTGACTTTTTTTAGGCTAGAACTCAAGTAGCACCAACTGTTTAACTCAAAATACAGTCAAGAAAGTGGCTCTGAAGCCGAGAAACGGGATCGACCATAAGCACTAATGTGAAATTACGTACAATTTTCAAATTTCTTGTACTTGCTAACTTTGCGACCTCGGGCAGCTATGTTACCATGGAGGAACCACACAAGATTTGACTTTTTAGGCTAGAACTGAAGTAGCACCAACTGTTTAACTCAAAATACAGTCAAGAAAGTGGCTCTGAAGCCGAGAAACGGGATCGACCATAAGCACTAATGTGAAATTACGTACAATTTTCAAATTTCTTGTACTTGCTAACTTTGCGACCTCGGGCAGCTATGTTACCATGGAGGAACCACACAAGATATGACTTTTTAGGCTAGAACTGAAGTAGCACCAACTGTTTAACTCAAAATACAGTCAAGAAAGTGGCTCTGAAGCCGAGAAACGGGATCGACCATAAGCACTAATGTGAAATTACGTACAATTTTCAAATTTCTTGTACTTGCTAACTTTGCGACCTCGGGCAGCTATGTTACCATGGAGGAACCACACAAGATTTGACTTTTTAGGCTAGAACTGAAGTAGCACCAACTGTTTAACTCAAAATACAGTCAAGAAAGTGGCTCTGAAGCCGAGAAACGGGATCGACCATAAGCACTAATGTGAAATTACGTACAATTTTCAAATTTCTTGTACTTGCTAACTTTGCGATCTCGGGCAGCTATGTTACCATGGAGGAACCACACAAGATTTGACTTTTTAGGCTAGAACTGAAGTAGCACCAACTGTTTAACTCAAAATACAGTCAAGAAAGTGGCTCTGAAGCCGAGAAACGGGATCGACCATAAGCACTAATGTGAAATTACGTACAATTTTCAAATTTCTTGTACTTGCTAACTTTGCGACCTCGGGCAGCTATGTTACCATGGAGGAATCACACAAGATTTGACTTTTTAGGCTAGAACTGAAGTAGCACCAACTGTTTAACTCAAAATACAGTCAAGAAAGTGGCTCTGAAGCCGAGCAACGGGATCGACCATAAGCACTAATGTGAAATTACGTACAATTTTCAAATTTCTTGTACTTGCTAACTTTGCGACCTCGGGCAGCTATGTTACCATGGAGGAACCACACAAGATTTGACTTTTTAGGCTAGAACTGAAGTAGCACCAACTGTTTAACTCAAAATACAGTCAAGAAAGTGGCTCTGAAGCCGAGAAACGGGATCGACCATAAGCACTAATGTGAAATTACGTACAATTTTCAAATTTCTTGTACTTGCTAACTTTGCGACCTCGGGCAGCTATGTTACCATGGAGGAACCACACAAGATTTGACTTTTTAGGCTAGAACTGAAGTAGCACCAACTGTTTAACTCAAAATACAGTCAAGAAAGTGGCTCTGAAGCCGAGAAACGGGATCGACCATAAGCACTAATGTGAAATTACGTACAATTTTCAAATTTCTTGTACTTGCTAACTTTGCGACCTCGGGCAGCTATGTTACCATGGAGGAACCACACAAGATTTGACTTTTTAGGCTAGAACTGAAGTAGCACCAACTGTTTAACTCAAAATACAGTCAAGAAAGTGGCTCTGAAGCCGAGAAACGGGATCGACCATAAGCACTAATGTGAAATTACGTACAATTTTCAAATTTCTTGTACTTGCTAACTTTGCGACCTCGGGCAGCTATGTTACCATGGAGGAATCACACAAGATTTGACTTTTTAGGCAAGAACTGAAGTAGCACCAACTGCTTAACTCAAAATACAGTCAAGAAAGTGGCTCTGAAGCCGAGAAACGGGATCGACCATAAGCACTAATGTGAAATTACGTACAATTTTCAAATTTCTTGTACTTGCTAACTTTGCGACCTCGGGCAGCTATGTTACCATGGAGGAATCACACAAGATTTGACTTTTTAGGCTAGAACTGAAGTAGCACCAACTGTTTAACTCAAAATACAGTCAAGAAAGTGGCTCTGAAGCCGAGAAACGGGATCGACCATAAGCACTAATGTGAAATTACGAACAATTTTCAAATTTCTTGTACTTGCTAACTTTGCGACCTCGGGCAGCTATGTTACCATGGAGGAATCACACAAGATTTGACTTTTTAGGCTAGAACTGAAGTAGCACCAACTGTTTAACTCAAAATACAGTCAAGAAAGTGGCTCTGAAGCCGAGAAACGGGATCGACCATAAGCACTAATGTGAAATTACGTACAATTTTCAAATTTCTTGTACTTGCTAACTTTGCGACCTCGGGCAGCTATGTTACCATGGAGGAATCACACAAGATTTGACTTTTTAGGCTAGAACTGAAGTAGCGCCAACTGTTTAATTCAAAATACAGTCAAGAAAGTAGCTCTGAAGCCGAGAAACGGGATCGACCATAAGCACTACCGTGAAATTACATGCAATTTTCAAATTTCTTGTACTTGCTAACTTTGCGACCTCGGGCAGCTATGTTACCATGGAGGAATCACACAAGATTTGACTTTTTAGGCTAGAACTGAAGTAGCACCAACTGTTTAACTCAAAATACAGTCAAGAAAGTGGCTCTGAAGCCGAGAAACGGGATCGACCATAAGCACTAATGTGAAATTACGTACAATTTTCAAATTTCTTGTACTTGCTAACTTTGCGACCTCGGGCAGCTATGTTACCATGGAGGAATCACACAAGATTTGACTTTTTATGCTAGAACTGAAGTAGCACCAACTGTTTAACTCAAAATACAGTCAAGAAAGTGGCTCTGAAGCCGAGAAACGGGATCGACCATAAGCACTAATGTGAAATTACGTACAATTTTCAAATTTCTTGTACTTGCTAACTTTGCGACCTCGGGCAGCTATGTTACCATGGAGGAATCACACAAGATTTGACTTTTTAGGCTAGAACTGAAGTAGCACCAACTGTTTAACTCAAAATACAGTCAAGAAAGTGGCTCTGAAGCCGAGAAACGGGATCGACCATAAGCACTAATGTGAAATTACGTACAATTTTCAAATTTCTTGTACTTGCTAACTTTGCGACCTCGGGCAGATATGTTACCATGGAGGAATCACACAAGATTTGACTTTTTAGGCTAGAACTGAAGTAGCACCAACTGTTTAACTCAAAATACAGTCAAGAAAGTGGCTCTGAAGCCGAGAAACGGGATCGACCATAAGCACTAATGTGAAATTACGTACAATTTTCAAATTTCTTGTACTTGCTAACTTTGCGACCTCGGGCAGCTATGTTACCATGGAGGAATCACACAAGATTTGACTTTATAGGCTAGAACTGAAGTAGCACCAACTGTTTAACTCAAAATACAGTCAAGAAAGTGGCTCTGAAGCCGAGAAACGGGATCGACCATAAGCACTAATGTGAAATTACGTACAATTTTCAAATTTCTTGTACTTGCTAACTTTGCGACCTCGGGCAGCTATGTTACCATGGAGGAATCACACAAGATTTGACTTTTTAGGCTAGAACTGAAGTAGCACCAACTGTTTAACTCAAAATACAGTCAAGAAAGTAGCTCTGAAGCCGAGAAACGGGATCGACCATAAGCACTACCGTGAAATTACATGCAATTTTCAAATTTCTTGTACTTGCTAACTTTGCGACCTCGGGCAGCTATGTTACCATGGAGGAATCACACAAGATTTGACTTTTTAGGCTAGAACTGAAGTAGCACCAACTGTTTAACTCAAAATACAGTCAAGAAAGTGGCTCTGAAGCCGAGAAACGGGATCGACCATAAGCACTAATGTGAAATTACGTACAATTTTCAAATTTCTTGTACTTGCTAACTTTGCGACCTCGGGCAGCTATGTTACCATGGAGGAATCACACAAGATTTGACTTTTTAGGCTAGAACTGAAGTAGCACCAACTGTTTAACTCAAAATACAGTCAAGAAAGTGGCTCTGAAGCCGAGAAACGGGATCGACCATAAGCACTAATGTGAAATTACGTACAATTTTCAAATTTCTTGTACTTGCTAACTTTGCGACCTCGGGCAGCTATGTTACCATGGAGGAATCACACAAGATTTGACTTTTTAGGCTAGAACTGAAGTAGCACCAACTGTTTAACTCAAAATACAGTCAAGAAAGTAGCTCTGAAGCCGAGAAACGGGATCGACCATAAGCACTAATGTGAAATTACGTACAATTTTCAAATTTCTTGTACTTGCTAACTTTGCGACCTCGGGCAGCTATGTTACCATGGAGGAATCACACAAGATTTGACTTTTTAGGCTAGAACTGAAGTAGCGCCAACTGTTTAATCCAAAATACAGTCAAGAAAGTAGCTCTGAAGCCGAGAAACGGCATCGACCATAAGCACTACCGTGAAATTACATGCAATTTTCAAATTTCTTGTACTTGCTAACTTTGCGACCTCGGGCAGCTATGTTACCATGGAGGAACCACACAAGATTTGACTTTTTAGACTAGAACTGAAGTAGCACCAACTGTTTAACTCAAAATACAGTCAAGAAAGTGGCTCTGAAGCCGAGAAACGGGATCGACCATAAGCACTAATGTGAAATTACGTACAATTTTCAAATTTCTTGTACTTGCTAACTTTGCGACCTCGGGCAGCTATGTTACCATGGAGGAATCACACAAGATTTGACTTTTTAGGCTAGAACTGAAGTAGCACCAACTGTTTAACTCAAAATACAGTCAAGAAAGTGGCTCTGAAGCCGAGAAACGGGATCGACCATAAGCACTAATGTGAAATTACGTACAATTTTCAAATTTCTTGTACTTGCTAACTTTGCGACCTCGGGCAGCTATGTTACCATGGAGGAACCACACAAGATTTGACTTTTTAGGCTAGAGCTGAAGTAGCACCAACTGTTTAACTCAAAATACAGTCAAGAAAGTGGCTCTGAAGCCGAGAAACGGGATCGACCATAAGCACTAATGTGAAATTACGTACAATTTTCAAATTTCTTGTACTTGCTAACTTTGCGACCTCGGGCAGCTATGTTACCATGGAGGAATCACACAAGATTTGACTTTTTAGGCTAGAACTGAAGTAGCACCAACTGTTTAACTCAAAATACAGTCAAGAAAGTGGCTCTGAAGCCGAGAAACGGGATCGACCATAAGCACTAATGTGAAATTACGTACAATTTTCAAATTTCTTGTACTTGCTAACTTTGCGACCTCGGGCAGCTATGTTACCATGGAGGAACCACACAAGATTTGACTTTTTAGGCTAGAACTGAAGTAGCACCAACTGTTTAACTCAAAATACAGTCAAGAAAGTGGCTCTGAAGCCGAGAAACGGGATCGACCATAAGCACTAATGTGAAATTACGTACAATTTTCAAATTTCTTGTACTTGCTAACTTTGCGACCTCGGGCAGCTATGTTACCATGGAGGAACCACACAAGATTTGACTTTTTAGGCTAGAACTGAAGTAGCACCAACTGTTTAACTCAAAATACAGTCAAGAAAGTGGCTCTGAAGCCGAGAAACGGGATCGACCATAAGCACTAATGTGAAATTACGTACAATTTTCAAATTTCTTGTACTTGCTAACTTTGCGACCTCGGGCAGCTATGTTACCATGGAGGAACCACACAAGATTTGACTTTTTAGGCTAGAACTGAAGTAGCACCAACTGTTTAACTCAAAATACAGTCAAGAAAGTGGCTCTGAAGCCGAGAAACGGGATCGACCATAAGCACTAATGTGAAATTACGTACAATTTTCAAATTTCTTGTACTTGCTAACTTTGCGACCTCGGGCAGCTATGTTACCATGGAGGAACCACACAAGATTTGACTTTTTAGGCTAGAACTGAAGTAGCACCAACTGTTTAACTCAAAATACAGTCAAGAAAGTGGCTCTGAAGCCGAGAAACGGGATCGACCATAAGCACTAATGTGAAATTACGTACAATTTTCAAATTTCTTGTACTTGCTAACTTTGCGACCTCGGGCAGCTATGTTACCATGGAGGAATCACACAAGATTTGACTTTTTAGGCTAGAACTGAAGTAGCACCAACTGTTTAACTCAAAATACAGTCAAGAAAGTGGCTCTGAAGCCGAGAAACGGGATCGACCATAAGCACTAATGTGAAATTACGTACAATTTTCAAATTTCTTGTACTTGCTAACTTTGCGACCTCGGGCAGCTATGTTACCATGGAGGAATCACACAAGATTTGACTTTTTAGGCTAGAACTGAAGTAGCACCAACTGTTTAACTCAAAATACAGTCAAGAAAGTGGCTCTGAAGCCGAGAAACGGGATCGACCATAAGCACTAATGTGAAATTACGTACAATTTTCAAATTTCTTGTACTTGCTAACTTTGCGACCTCGGGCAGCTATGTTACCATGGAGGAATCACACAAGATTTGACTTTTTAGGCTAGAACTGAAGTAGCACTAACTGTTTAACTCAAAATACAGTCAAGAAAGTGGCTCTGAAGCCGAGAAACGGGATCGACCATAAGCACTAATGTGAAATTACGTACAATTTTCAAATTTCTTGTACTTGCTAACTTTGCGACCTCGGGCAGCTATGTTACCATGGAGGAATCACACAAGATTTGACTTTTTAGGCTAGAACTGAAGTAGCACCAACTGTTTAACTCAAAATACAGTCAAGAAAGTGGCTCTGAAGCCGAGAAACGGGATCGACCATAAGCACTAATGTGAAATTACGTATAATTTTCAAATTTCTTGTACTTGCTAACTTTGCGACCTCGGGCAGCTATGTTACCATGGAGGAACCACACAAGATTTGACTTTTAAGGCTAGAACTGAAGTAGCACCAACTGTTTAACTCAAAATACAGTCAAGAAAGTGGCTCTGAAGCCGAGAAACGGGATCGACCATAAGCACTAATGTGAAATTACGTACAATTTTCAAATTTCTTGTACTTGCTAACTTTGCGACCTCGGGCAGCTATGTTACCATGGAGGAATCACACAAGATTTGAGTTTTTAGGCTAGAACTGAAGTAGCACCAACTGTTTAACTCAAAATACAGTCAAGAAAGTAGCTCTGAAGCCGAGAAACGGGATCGACCATAAGCACTACCGTGAAATTACATGCAATTTTCAAATTTCTTGTACTTGCTAACTTTGCGACCTCGGGCAGCTATGTTACCATGGAGGAATCACACAAGATTTGACTTTTTAGGCTAGAACTGAAGTAGCACCAACTGTTTAGCTCAAAATACAGTCAAGAAAGTGGCTCTGAAGCCGAGAAACGGGATCGACCATAAGCACTAATGTGAAATTACGTACAATTTTCAAATTTCTTGTACTTGCTAACTTTGCGACCTCGGGCAGCTATGTTACCATGGAGGAACCACACAAGATTTGACTTTTTAGGCTAGAACTGAAGTAGCACCAACTGTTTAACTCAAAATACAGTCAAGAAAGTGGCTCTGAAGCCGAGAAACGGGATCGACCATAAGCACTAATGTGAAATTACGTACAATTTTCAAATTTCTTGTACTTGCTAACTTTGCGACCTCGGGCAGCTATGTTACCATGGAGGAATCACACAAGATTTGACTTTTTAGGCTAGAACTGAAGTAGGACCAACTGTTTAACTCAAAATACAGTCAAGAAAGTAGCTCTGAAGCCGAGAAACGGGATCGACCATAAGCACTAATGTGAAATTACGTACAATTTTCAAATTTCTTGTACTTGCTAACTTTGCGACCTCGGGCAGCTATGTTACCATGGAGGAATCACACAAGATTTGACTTTTTAGGCTAGAACTGAAGTAGCACCAACTGTTTAACTCAAAATACAGTCAAGAAAGTGGCTCTGAAGCCGAGAAACGGGATCGACCATAAGCACTAATGTGAAATTACGTACAATTTTCAAATTTCTTGTACTTGCTAACTTTGCGACCTCGGGCAGCTATGTTACCATGGAGGAATCACACAAGATTTGACTTTTTAGGCTAGAACTGAAGTAGCACCAACTGTTTAACTCAAAATACAGTCAAGAAAGTGGCTCTGAAGCCGAGAAACGGGATCGACCATAAGCACTAATGTGAAATTACGTACAATTTTCAAATTTCTTGTACTTGCTAACTTTGCGACCTCGGGCAGCTATGTTACCATGGAGGAATCACACAAGATTTGACTTTTTAGGCTAGAACTGAAGTAGCACCAACTGTTTAACTCAAAATACAGTCAAGAAAGTGGCTCTGAAGCCGAGAAACGGGATCGACCATAAGCACTAATGTGAAATTACGTACAATTTTCAAATTTTTTGTACTTGCTAACTTTGCGACCTCGGGCAGCTATGTTACCATGGAGGAACCACACAAGATTTGACTTTTTAGGCTAGAACTGAAGTAGCACCAACTGTTTAACTCAAAATACAGTCAAGAAAGTGGCTCTGAAGCCGAGAAACGGGATCGACCATAAGCACTAATGTGAAATTACGTACAATTTTCAAATTTCTTGTACTTGCTAACTTTGCGACCTCGGGCAGCTATGTTACCATGGAGGAATCACACAAGATTTGACTTTTTAGGCTAGAACTGAAGTAGCACCAACTGTTTAGCTCAAAATACAGTCAAGAAAGTGGCTCTGAAGCCGAGAAACGGGATCGACCATAAGCACTAATGTGAAATTACGTACAATTTTCAAATTTCTTGTACTTGCTAACTTTGCGACCTCGGGCAGCTATGTTACCATGGAGGAACCACACAAGATTTGACTTTTTAGGCTAGAACTGAAGTAGCACCAACTGTTTAACTCAAAATACAGTCAAGAAAGTGGCTCTGAAGCCGAGAAACGGGATCGACCATAAGCACTAATGTGAAATTACGTACAATTTTCAAATTTCTTGTACTTGCTAACTTTGCGACCTCGGGCAGCTATGTTACCATGGAGGAATCACACAAGATTTGACTTTTTAGGCTAGAACTGAAGTAGCACCAACTGTTTAACTCAAAATACAGTCAAGAAAGTGGCTCTGAAGCCGAGAAACGGGATCGACCATAAGCACTAATGTGAAATTACGTACAATTTTCAAATTTCTTGTACTTGCTAACTTTGCGACCTCGGGCAGCTATGTTACCATGGAGGAATCACACAAGATTTGACTTTTTAGGCTAGAACTGAAGTAGCACCAACTGTTTAACTCAAAATACAGTCAAGAAAGTGGCTCTGAAGCCGAGAAACGGGATCGACCATAAGCACTAATGTGAAATTACGTACAATTTTCAAATTTCTTGTACTTGCTAACTTTGCGACCTCGGGCAGCTATGTTACCATGGAGGAACCACACAAGATTTGACTGTTTAGGCTAGAACTGAAGTAGCACCAACTGTTTAACTCAAAATACAGTCAAGAAAGTGGCTCTGAAGCCGAGAAACGGGATCGACCATAAGCACTAATGTGAAATTACGTACAATTTTCAAATTTCTTGTACTTGCTAACTTTGCGACCTCGGGCAGCTATGTTACCATGGAGGAATCACACAAGATTTGACTTTTTAGGCTAGAACTGAAGTAGCACCAACCGTTTAACTCAAAATACAGTCAAGAAAGTAGTTCTGAAGCCGAGAAACGGGATCGACCATAAGCACTAATGTGAAATTACGTACAATTTTCAAATTTCTTGTACTTGCTAACTTTGCGACCTCGGGCAGCTATGTTACCATGGAGGAATCACACAAGATTTGACTTTTTAGGCTAGAACTGAAGTAGCACCAACTGTTTAACTCAAAATACAGTCAAGAAAGTGGCTCTGAAGCCGAGAAACGGGATCGACCATAAGCACTAATGTGAAATTACGTACAATTTTCAAATTTCTTGTACTTGCTAACTTTGCGACCTCGGGCAGCTATGTTACCATGGAGGAACCACACAAGATTTGACTTTTTAGGCTAGAACTGAAGTAGCACCAACTGTTTAACTCAAAATACAGTCAAGAAAGTGGCTCTGAAGCCGAGAAACGGGATCGACCATAAGCACTAATGTGAAATTACGTACAATTTTCAAATTTCTTGTACTTGCTAACTTTGCGACCTCGGGCAGCTATGTTACCATGGAGGAATCACACAAGATTTGACTTTTTAGGCTAGAACTGAAGTAGCACCAACTGTTTAACTCAAAATACAGTCAAGAAAGTGGCTCTGAAGCCGAGAAACGGGATCGACCATAAGCATTAATGTGAAATTACGTACAATTTTCAAATTTCTTGTACTTGCTAACTTTGCGACCTCGGGCAGCTATGTTACCATGGAGGAACCACACAAGATTTGACTTTTTAGACTAGAACTGAAGTAGCACCAACTGTTTAACTCAAAATACAGTCAAGAAAGTGGCTCTGAAGCCGAGAAACGGGATCGACCATAAGCACTAATGTGAAATTACGTACAATTTTCAAATTTCTTGTACTTGCTAACTTTGCGACCTCGGGCAGCTATGTTACCATGGAGGAACCACACAAGATTTGACTTTTTAGGCTAGAACTGAAGTAGCACCAACTGTTTAACTCAAAATACAGTCAAGAAAGTGGCTCTGAAGCCGAGAAACGGGATCGACCATAAGCACTAATGTGAAATTACGTACAATTTTCAAATTTCTTGTACTTGCTAACTTTGCGACCTCGGGCAGCTATGTTACCATGGAGGAATCACACAAGATTTGACTTTTTAGGCTAGAACTGAAGTAGCACCAACTGTTTAACTCAAAATACAGTCAAGAAAGTAGCTCTGAAGCCGAGAAACGGGATCGACCATAAGCACTAATGTGAAATTACGTACAATTTTCAAATTTCTTGTACTTGCTAACTTTGCGACCTCGGGCAGCTATGTTACCATGGAGGAACCACACAAGATTTGACTTTTTAGGCTAGAACTGAAGTAGCACCAACTGTTTAACTCAAAATACAGTCAAGAAAGTGGCTCTGAAGCCGAGAAACGGGATCGACCATAAGCACTAATGTGAAATTACGTACAATTTTCAAATTTCTTGTACTTGCTAACTTTGCGACCTCGGGCAGCTATGTTACCATGGAGGAACCACACAAGATTTGACTTTTTAGGCTAGAACTGAAGTAGCACCAACTGTTTAACTCAAAATACAGTCAAGAAAGTGGCTCTGAAGCCGAGAAACGGGATCGACCATAAGCACTAATGTGAAATTACGTACAATTTTCAAATTTCTTGTACTTGCTAACTTTGCGACCTCGGGCAGCTATGTTACCATGGAGGAACCACACAAGATTTGACTTTTTAGGCTAGAACTGAAGTAGCACCAACTGTTTAACTCAAAATACAGTCAAGAAAGTGGCTCTGAAGCCGAGAAACGGGATCGACCATAAGCACTACCGTGAAATTACATGCAATTTTCAAATTTCTTGTACTTGCTAACTTTGCGACCTCGGGCAGCTATGTTACCATGGAGGAACCACACAAGATTTGACTTTTTAGGCTAGAACTGAAGTAGCACCAACTGTTTAACTCAAAATACAGTCAAGAAAGTGGCTCTGAAGCCGAGAAACGGGATCGACCATAAGCACTACCGTGAAATTACATGCAATTTTCAAATTTCTTGTACTTGCTAACTTTGCGACCTCGGGCAGCTATGTTACCATGGAGGAATCACACAAGATTTGACTTTTTAGGCTAGAACTGAAGTAGCACCAACTGTTTAACTCAAAATACAGTCAAGAAAGTGGCTCTGAAGCCGAGAAACCGGATCGACCATAAGCACTAATGTGAAATTACGTACAATTTTCAAATTTCTTGTACTTGCTAACTTTGCGACCTCGGGCAGCTATGTTACCATGGAGGAATCACACAAGATTTGACTTTTTAGGCTAGAACTGAAGTAGCACCAACTGTTTAACTCAAAATACAGTCAAGAAAGTGGCTCTGAAGCCGAGAAACGGGATCGACCATAAGCACTAATGTGAAATTACGTACAATTTTCAAATTTCTTGTACTTGCTAACTTTGCGACCTCGGGCAGCTATGTTACCATGGAGGAATCACACAAGATTTGACTTTTTAGGCTAGAACTGAAGTAGCACCAACTGTTTAACTCAAAATACAGTCAAGAAAGTGGCTCTGAAGCCGAGAAACGGGATCGACCATAAGCACTAATGTGAAATTACGTACAATTTTCAAATTTCTTGTACTTGCTAACTTTGCGACCTCGGGCAGCTATGTTACCATGGAGGAATCACACAAGATTTGACTTTTTAGGCTAGAACTGAAGTAGCACCAACTGTTTAACTCAAAATACAGTCAAGAAAGTGGCTCTGAAGCCGAGAAACGGGATCGGCCATAAGCACTACCGTGAAATTACATGCAATTTTCAAATTTCTTGTACTTGCTAACTTTGCGACCCCGGGCAGCTATGTTACCATGGAGGAACCACACAAGATTTGACTTTTTAGGCTAGAACTGAAGTAGCACCAACTGTTTAACTCAAAATACAGTCAAGAAAGTGGCTCTGAAGCCGAGAAACGGGATCGGCCATAAGCACTACCGTGAAATTACATGCAATTTTCAAATTTCTTGTACTTGCTAACTTTGCGACCTCGGGCAGCTATGTTACCATGGAGGAACCACACAAGATTTGACTTTTTAGGCTAGAACTGAAGTAGCACCAACTGTTTAACTCAAAATACAGTCAAGAAAGTGGCTCTGAAGCCGAGAAACGGGATCGACCATAAGCACTAATGTGAAATTACGTACAATTTCCAAATTTCTTGTACTTGCTAACTTTGCGACCTCGGGCAGCTATGTTACCATGGAGGAATCACACAAGATTTGACTTTTTAGGCTAGAACTGAAGTAGCACCAACTGTTTAACTCAAAATACAGTCAAGAAAGTGGCTCTGAAGCCGAGAAACGGGATCGACCATAAGCACTAATGTGAAATTACGTACAATTTTCAAATTTCTTGTACTTGCTAACTTTGCGACCTCGGGCAGCTATGTTACCATGGAGGAATCACACAAGATTTGACTTTTTAGGCTAGAACTGAAGTAGCACCAACTGTTTAACTCAAAATACAGTCAAGAAAGTGGCTCTGAAGCCGAGAAACGGGATCGGCCATAAGCACTACCGTGAAATTACATGCAATTTTCAAATTTCTTGTACTTGCTAACTTTGCGACCTCGGGCAGCTATGTTACCATGGAGGAACCACACAAGATTTGACTTTTTAGGCTAGAACTGAAGTAGCACCAACTGTTTAACTCAAAATACAGTCAAGAAAGTGGCTCTGAAGCCGAGAAACGGGATCGACCATAAGCACTAATGTGAAATTACGTACAATTTTCAAATTTCTTGTACTTGCTAACTTTGCGACCTCGGGCAGCTATGTTACCATGGAGGAATCACACAAGATTTGACTTTTTAGGCTAGAACTGAAGTAGCACCAACTGTTTAACTCAAAATACAGTCAAGAAAGTGGCTCTGAAGCCGAGAAACCGGATCGACCATAAGCACTAATGTGAAATTACGTACAATTTTCAAATTTCTTGTACTTGCTAACTTTGCGACCTCGGGCAGCTATGTTACCATGGAGGAATCACACAAGATTTGACTTTTTAGGCTAGAACTGAAGTAGCACCAACTGTTTAACTCAAAATACAGTCAAGAAAGTGGCTCTGAAGCCGAGAAACGGGATCGACCATAAGCACTAATGTGAAATTACGTACAATTTTCAAATTTCTTGTACTTGCTAACTTTGCGACCTCGGGCAGCTATGTTACCATGGAGGAATCACACAAGATTTGACTTTTTAGGCTAGAACTGAAGTAGCACCAACTGTTTAACTCAAAATACAGTCAAGAAAGTGGCTCTGAAGCCGAGAAACGGGATCGACCATAAGCACTAATGTGAAATTACGTACAATTTTCAAATTTCTTGTACTTGCTAACTTTGCGACCTCGGGCAGCTATGTTACCATGGAGGAATCACACAAGATTTGACTTTTTAGGCTAGAACTGAAGTAGCACCAACTGTTTAACTCAAAATACAGTCAAGAAAGTGGCTCTGAAGCCGAGAAACGGGATCGGCCATAAGCACTACCGTGAAATTACATGCAATTTTCAAATTTCTTGTACTTGCTAACTTTGCGACCCCGGGCAGCTATGTTACCATGGAGGAACCACACAAGATTTGACTTTTTAGGCTAGAACTGAAGTAGCACCAACTGTTTAACTCAAAATACAGTCAAGAAAGTGGCTCTGAAGCCGAGAAACGGGATCGGCCATAAGCACTACCGTGAAATTACATGCAATTTTCAAATTTCTTGTACTTGCTAACTTTGCGACCTCGGGCAGCTATGTTACCATGGAGGAACCACACAAGATTTGACTTTTTAGGCTAGAACTGAAGTAGCACCAACTGTTTAACTCAAAATACAGTCAAGAAAGTGGCTCTGAAGCCGAGAAACGGGATCGACCATAAGCACTAATGTGAAATTACGTACAATTTCCAAATTTCTTGTACTTGCTAACTTTGCGACCTCGGGCAGCTATGTTACCATGGAGGAATCACACAAGATTTGACTTTTTAGGCTAGAACTGAAGTAGCACCAACTGTTTAACTCAAAATACAGTCAAGAAAGTGGCTCTGAAGCCGAGAAACGGGATCGACCATAAGCACTAATGTGAAATTACGTACAATTTTCAAATTTCTTGTACTTGCTAACTTTGCGACCTCGGGCAGCTATGTTACCATGGAGGAATCACACAAGATTTGACTTTTTAGGCTAGAACTGAAGTAGCACCAACTGTTTAACTCAAAATACAGTCAAGAAAGTGGCTCTGAAGCCGAGAAACGGGATCGACCATAAGCACTAATGTGAAATTACGTACAATTTTCAAATTTCTTGTACTTGCTAACTTTGCGACCTCGGGCAGCTATGTTACCATGGAGGAACCACACAAGATTTGACTTTTTAGGCTAGAACTGAAGTAGCACCAACTGTTTAACTCAAAATACAGTCAAGAAAGTGGCTCTGAAGCCGAGAAACGGGATCGACCATAAGCACTACCGTGAAATTACATGCAATTTTCAAATTTCTTGTACTTGCTAACTTTGCGACCTCGGGCAGCTATGTTACCATGGAGGAACCACACAAGATTTGACTTTTTAGGCTAGAACTGAAGTAGCACCAACTGTTCAACTCAAAATACAGTCAAGAAAGTGGCTCTGAAGCCGAGAAACGGGATCGACCATAAGCACTAATGTGAAATTACGTACAATTTTCAAATTTCTTGTACTTGCTAACTTTGCGACCTCGGGCAGCTATGTTACCATGGAGGAATCACACAAGATTTGACTTTTTAGGCTAGAACTGAAGTAGCACCAACTGTTTAACTCAAAATACAGTCAAGAAAGTGGCTCTGAAGCCGAGAAACGGGATCGACCATAAGCACTACCGTGAAATTACATGCAATTTTCAAATTTCTTGTACTGGCTAACTTTGCGACCTCGGGCAGCTATGTTAGCATGGAGGAATCACACAAGATTTGACTTTTTAGGCTAGAACTGAAGTAGCACCAACTGTCTAACTCAAAATACAGTCAAGAAAGTGGCTCTGAAGCCGAGAAACGGGATCGACCATAAGCACTAATGTGAAATTACGTACAATTTTCAAATTTCTTGTACTTGCTAACTTTGCGACCTCGGGCAGCTATGTTACCATGGAGGAATCACACAAGATTTGACTTTTTAGGCTAGAACTGAAGTAGCACCAACTGTTTAACTCAAAATACAGTCAAGAAAGTGGCTCTGAAGCCGAGAAACGGGATCGACCATAAGCACTAATGTGAAATTACGTACAATTTTCAAATTTCTTGTACTTGCTAACTTTGCGACCTCGGGCAGCTATGTTACCATGGAGGAATCACACAAGATTTGACTTTTTAGGCTAGAACTGAAGTAGCACCAACTGTTTAACTCAAAATACAGTCAAGAAAGTGGCTCTGAAGCCGAGAAACGGGATCGACCATAAGCACTAATGTGAAATTACGTACAATTTTCAAATTTCTTGTACTTGCTAACTTTGCGACCTCGGGCAGCTATGTTACCATGGAGGAACCACACAAGATTTGACTTTTTAGGCTAGAACTGAAGTAGCACCAACTGTTTAACTCAAAATACAGTCAAGAAAGTGGCTCTGAAGCCGAGAAACGGGATCGACCATAAGCACTAATGTGAAATTACGTACAATTTTCAAATTTCTTGTACTTGCTAACTTTGCGACCTCGGGCAGCTATGTTACCATGGAGGAATCGCACAAGATTTGACTTTTTAGGCTAGAACTGAAGTAGCACCAACTGTTTAACTCAAAATACAGTCAAGAAAGTGGCTCTGAAGCCGAGAAACGGGATCGACCATAAGCACTAATGTGAAATTACGTACAATTTTCAAATTTCTTGTACTTGCTAACTTTGCGACCTCGGGCAGCTATGTTACCATGGAGGAATCACACAAGATTTGACTTTTTAGGCTAGAACTGAAGTAGCACCAACTGTTTAACTCAAAATACAGTCAAGAAAGTGGCTCTGAAGCCGAGAAACGGGATCGACCATAAGCACTACCGTGAAATTACATGCAATTTTCCAATTTCTTGTACTTGCTAACTTTGCGACCTCGGGCAGCTATGTTACCATGGAGGAACCACACAAGATTTGACTTTTTAGGCTAGAACTGAAGTAGCACCAACTGTTTAACTCAAAATACAGTCAAGAAAGTGGCTCTGAAGCCGAGAAACGGGATCGACCATAAGCACTACCGTGAAATTACATGCAATTTTCAAATTTCTTGTACTGGCTAACTTTGCGACCTCGGGCAGCTATGTTACCATGGAGGAATCACACAAGATTTGACTTTTTAGGCTAGAACTGAAGTAGCACCAACTGTCTAACTCAAAATACAGTCAAGAAAGTGGCTCTGAAGCCGAGAAACGGGATCGACCATAAGCACTAATGTGAAATTACGTACAATTTTCAAATTTCTTGTACTTGCTAACTTTGCGACCTCGGGCAGCTATGTTACCATGGAGGAATCACACAAGATTTGACTTTTTAGGCTAGAACTGAAGTAGCACCAACTGTTTAACTCAAAATACAGTCAAGAAAGTGGCTCTGAAGCCGAGAAACGGGATCGACCATAAGCACTAATGTGAAATTACGTACAATTTTCAAATTTCTTGTACTTGCTAACTTTGCGACCTCGGGCAGCTATGTTACCATGGAGGAACCACACAAGATTTGACTTTTTAGGCTAGAACTGAAGTAGCACCAACTGTTTAACTCAAAATACAGTCAAGAAAGTGGCTCTGAAGCCGAGAAACGGGATCGACCATAAGCACTAATGTGAAATTACGTACAATTTTCAAATTTCTTGTACTTGCTAACTTTGCGACCTCGGGCAGCTATGTTACCATGGAGGAACCACACAAGATTTGACTTTTTAGGCTAGAACTGAAGTAGCACCAACTGTTTAACTCAAAATACAGTCAAGAAAGTGGCTCTGAAGCCGAGAAACGGGATCGACCATAAGCACTAATGTGAAATTACGTACAATTTTCAAATTTCTTGTACTTGCTAACTTTGCGACCTCGGGCAGCTATGTTACCATGGAGGAATCACACAAGATTTGACTTTTTAGGCTAGAACTGAAGTAGCACCAACTGTTTAACTCAAAATACAGTCAAGAAAGTGGCTCTGAAGCCGAGAAACGGGATCGACCATAAGCACTAATGTGAAATTACGTACAATTTTCAAATTTCTTGTACTTGCTAACTTTGCGACCTCGGGCAGCTATGTTACCATGGAGGAATCACACAAGATTTGACTTTTTAGGCTAGAACTGAAGTAGCACCAACTGTTTAACTCAAAATACAGTCAAGAAAGTGGCTCTGAAGCCGAGAAACGGGATCGACCATAAGCACTAATGTGAAATTACGTACAATTTTCAAATTTCTTGTACTTGCTAACTTTGCGACCTCGGGCAGCTATGTTACCATGGAGGAATCACACAAGATTTGACTTTTTAGGCTAGAACTGAAGTAGCGCCAACTGTTTAATTCAAAATACAGTCAAGAAAGTAGCTCTGAAGCCGAGAAACGGGATCGACCATAAGCACTACCGTGAAATTACATGCAATTTTCAAATTTCTTGTACTTGCTAACTTTGCGACCTCGGGCAGCTATGTTACCATGGAGGAATCACACAAGATTTTACTTTTTAGGCTAGAACTGAAGTAGCACCAACTGTTTAACTCAAAATACAGTCAAGAAAGTGGCTCTGAAGCCGAGAAACGGGATCGACCATAAGCACTACCGTGAAATTACATGCAATTTTCAAATTTCTTGTACTTGCTAACTTTGCGACCTCGGGCAGCTATGTTACCATGGAGGAACCACACAAGATTTGACTTTTTAGGCTAGAACTGAAGTAGCACCAACTGTTTAACTCAAAATACAGTCAAGAAAGTGGCTCTGAAGCCGAGAAACGGGATCGACCATAAGCACTAATGTGAAATTACGTACAATTTTCAAATTTCTTGTACTTGCTAACTTTGCGACCTCGGGCAGCTATGTTACCATGGAGGAATCACACAAGATTTGACTTTTTGGGCTAGAACTGAAGTAGCACCAACTGTTTAACTCAAAATACAGTCAAGAAAGTGGCTCTGAAGCCGAGAAACGGGATCGACCATAAGCACTAATGTGAAATTACGTACAATTTTCAAATTTCTTGTACTTGCTAACTTTGCGACCTCGGGCAGCTATGTTACCATGGAGGAACCACACAAGATTTGACTTTTTAGGCTAGAACTGAAGTAGCACCAACTGCTTAACTCAAAATACAGTCAAGAAAGTGGCTCTGAAGCCGAGAAACGGGATCGACCATAAGCACTACCGTGAAATTACATGCAATTTTCAAATTTCTTGTACTTGCTAACTTTGCGACCTCGGGCAGCTATGTTACCATGGAGGAACCACACAAGATTTGACTTTTTAGGCTAGAACTGAAGTAGCACCAACTGTTTAACTCAAAATACAGTCAAGAAAGTGGCTCTGAAGCCGAGAAACGGGATCGACCATAAGCACTAATGTGAAATTACGTACAATTTTCAAATTTCTTGTACTTGCTAACTTTGCGACCTCGGGCAGCTATGTTACCATGGAGGAATCACACAAGATTTGACTTTTTAGGCTAGAACTGAAGTAGCACCAACTGTTTAACTCAAAATACAGTCAAGAAAGTGGCTCTGAAGCCGAGAAACGGGATCGACCATAAGCACTACCGTGAAATTACATGCAATTTTCAAATTTCTTGTACTGGCTAACTTTGCGACCTCGGGCAGCTATGTTACCATGGAGGAATCACACAAGATTTGACCTTTTAGGCTAGAACTGAAGTAGCACCAACTGTTTAACTCAAAATACAGTCAAGAAAGTGGCTCTGAAGCCGAGAAACGGGATCGACCATAAGCACTAATGTGAAATTACGTACAATTTTCAAATTTCTTGTACTTGCTAACTTTGCGACCTCGGGCAGCTATGTTACCATGGAGGAATCACACAAGATTTGACTTTTTAGGCTAGAACTGAAGTAGCACCAACTGTTTAACTCAAAATACAGTCAAGAAAGTGGCTCTGAAGCCGAGAAACGGGATCGACCATAAGCACTAATGTGAAATTACGTACAATTTTCAAATTTCTTGTACTTGCTAACTTTGCGACCTCGGGCAGCTATGTTACCATGGAGGAATCACACAAGATTTGACTTTTTAGGCTAGAACTGAAGTAGCACCAACTGTTTAACTCAAAATACAGTCAAGAAAATGGCTCTGAAGCCGAGAAACGGGATCGACCATAAGCACTAATGTGAAATTACGTACAATTTTCAAATTTCTTGTACTTGCTAACTTTGCGACCTCGGGCAGCTATGTTACCATGGAGGAACCACACAAGATTTGACTTTTTAGGGTAGAACTGAAGTAGCACCAACTGTTTAACTCAAAATACAGTCAAGAAAGTGGCTCTGAAGCCGAGAAACGGGATCGACCATAAGCACTAATGTGAAATTACGTACAATTTTCAAATTTCTTGTACTTGCTAACTTTGCGACCTCGGGCAGCTATGTTACCATGGAGGAATCGCACAAGATTTGACTTTTTAGGCTAGAACTGAAGTAGCACCAACTGTTTAACTCAAAATACAGTCAAGAAAGTGGCTCTGAAGCCGAGAAACGGGATCGACCATAAGCACTAATGTGAAATTACGTACAATTTTCAAATTTCTTGTACTTGCTAACTTTGCGACCTCGGGCAGCTATGTTACCATGGAGGAATCACACAAGATTTGACTTTTTAGGCTAGAACTGAAGTAGCACCAACTGTTTAACTCAAAATACAGTCAAGAAAGTGGCTCTGAAGCCGAGAAACGGGATCGACCATAAGCACTACCGTGAAATTACATGCAATTTTCCAATTTCTTGTACTTGCTAACTTTGCGACCTCGGGCAGCTATGTTACCATGGAGGAACCACACAAGATTTGACTTTTTAGGCTAGAACTGAAGTAGCACCAACTGTTTAACTCAAAATACAGTCAAGAAAGTGGCTCTGAAGCCGAGAAACGGGATCGACCATAAGCACTAATGTGAAATTACGTACAATTTTCAAATTTCTTGTACTTGCTAACTTTGCGACCTCGGGCAGCTATGTTACCATGGAGGAATCACACAAGATTTGACTTTTTAGGCTAGAACTGAAGTAGCGCCAACTGTTTAATTCAAAATACAGTCAAGAAAGTAGCTCTGAAGCCGAGAAACGGGATCGACCATAAGCACTACCGTGAAATTACATGCAATTTTCAAATTTCTTGTACTTGCTAACTTTGCGACCTCGGGCAGCTATGTTACCATGGAGGAATCACACAAGATTTGACTTTTTAGGCTAGAACTGAAGTAGCACCAACTGTTTAACTCAAAATACAGTCAAGAAAGTGGCTCTGAATCCGAGAAACGGGATCGACCATAAGCACTAATGTGAAATTACGTACAATTTTCAAATTTCTTGTACTTGCTAACTTTGCGACCTCGGGCAGCTATGTTACCATGGAGGAACCACACAAGATTTGACTTTTTAGGCTAGAACTGAAGTAGCACCAACTGTTTAACTCAAAATACAGTCAAGAAAGTAGCTCTGAAGCCGAGAAACGGGATCGACCATAAGCACTAATGTGAAATTACGTACAATTTTCAAATTTCTTGTACTTGCTAACTTTGCGACCTCGGGCAGCTATGTTACCATGGAGGAATCACACAAGATTTGACTTTTTAGGTTAGAACTGAAGTAGCACCAACTGTTTAACTCAAAATACAGTCAAGAAAGTGGCTCTGAAGCCGAGAAACGGGATCGACCATAAGCACTACCGTGAAATTACATGCAATTTTCAAATTTCTTGTACTTGCTAACTTTGCTACCTCGGGCAGCTATGTTACCATGGAGGAATCACACAAGATTTGACTTTTTAGGCTAGAACTGAAGTAGCACCAACTGTTTAACTCAAAATACAGTCAAGAAAGTGGCTCTGAAGCCGAGAAACGGGATCGACCATAAGCACTAATGTGAAATTACGTACAATTTTCAAATTTCTTGTACTTGCTAACTTTGCGACCTCGGGCAGCTATGTTACCATGGAGGAATCACACAAGATTTGACTTTTTAGGCTAGAACTGAAGTAGCACCAACTGTTTAACTCAAAATACAGTCAAGAAAGTGGCTCTGAAGCCGAGAAACGGGATCGACCATAAGCACTAATGTGAAATTACGTACAATTTTCAAATTTCTTGTACTTCCTAACTTTGCGACCTCGGGCAGCTATGTTACCATGGAGGAACCACACAAGATTTGACTTTTTAGGCTAGAACTGAAGTAGCACCAACTGTTTAACTCAAAATACAGTCAAGAAAGTGGCTCTGAAGCCGAGAAACGGGATCGACCATAAGCACTAATGTGAAATTACGTACAATTTTCAAATTTCTTGTACTTGCTAACTTTGCGACCTCGGGCAGCTATGTTACCATGGAGGAATCACACAAGATTTGACTTTTTAGGCTAGAACTGAAGTAGCACCAACTGTTTAACTCAAAATACAGTCAAGAAAGTGGCTCTGAAGCCGAGAAACGGGATCGACCATAAGCACTAATGTGAAATTACGTACAATTTTCAAATTTCTTGTACTTGCTAACTTTGCGACCTCGGGCAGCTATGTTACCATGGAGGAATCACACAAGATTTGACTTTTTAGGCTAGAACTGAAGTAGCACCAACTGTTTAACTCAAAATACAGTCAAGAAAGTGGCTCTGAAGCCGAGAAACGGGATCGACCATAAGCACTACCGTGAAATTACATGCAATTTTCAAATTTCTTGTACTTGCTAACTTTGCGACCTCGGGCAGCTATGTTACCATGGAGGAACCACACAAGATTTGACTTTTTAGGCTAGAACTGAAGTAGCACCAACTGTTTAACTCAAAATACAGTCAAGAAAGTGGCTCTGAAGCCGAGAAACGGGATCGACCATAAGCACTAATGTGAAATTACGTACAATTTTCAAATTTCTTGTACTTGCTAACTTTGCGACCTCGGGCAGCTATGTTACCATGGAGGAATCACACAAGATTTGACTTTTTAGGCTAGAACTGAAGTAGCACCAACTGTTTAACTCAAAATACAGTCAAGAAAGTGGCTCTGAAGCCGAGAAACGGGATCGACCATAAGCACTAATGTGAAATTACGTACAATTTTCAAATTTCTTGTACCTGCTAACTTTGCGACCTCGGGCAGCTATGTTACCATGGAGGAATCACACAAGATTTGACTTTTTAGGCTAGAACTGAAGTAGCACCAACTGTTTAACTCAAAATACAGTCAAGAAAGTGGCTCTGAAGCCGAGAAACGGGATCGACCATAAGCACTAATGTGAAATTACGTACAATTTTCAAATTTCTTGTATTTGCTAACTTTGCGACCTCGGGCAGCTATGTTACCATGGAGGAACCACACAAGATTTGACTTTTTAGGCTAGAACTGAAGTAGCGCCAACTGTTTAATTCAAAATACAGTCAAGAAAGTAGCTCTGAAGCCGAGAAACGGGATCGACCATAAGCACTACCGTGAAATTACATGCAATTTTCAAATTTCTTGTACTTGCTAACTTTGCGACCTCGGGCAGCTATGTTACCATGGAGGAATCACACAAGATTTGACTTTTTAGGCTAGAACTGAAGTAGCACCAACTGTTGAACTCAAAATACAGTCAAGAAAGTGGCTCTGAAGCCGAGAAACGGGATCGACCATAAGCACTACCGTGAAATTACATGCAATTTTCAAATTTCTTGTACTTGCTAACTTTGCGACCTCGGGCAGCTATGTTACCATGGAGGAACCACACAAGATTTGACTTTTTAGGCTAGAACTGAAGTAGCACCAACTGTTTAACTCAAAATACAGTCAAGAAAGTGGCTCTGAAGCCGAGAAACGGGATCGACCATAAGCACTAATGTGAAATTACGTACAATTTTCAAATTTCTTGTACTTGCTAACTTTGCGACCTCGGGCAGCTATGTTACCATGGAGGAATCACACAAGATTTGACTTTTTAGGCTAGAACTGAAGTAGCACCAACTGTTTAACTCAAAATACAGTCAAGAAAGTGGCTCTGAAGCCGAGAAACGGGATCGACCATAAGCACTACCGTGAAATTACATGCAATTTTCAAATTTCTTGTACTTGCTAACTTTGCGACCTCGGGCAGCTATGTTACCATGGAGGAATCACACAAGATTTGACTTTTTAGGCTAGAACTGAAGTAGCACCAACTGTTTAACTCAAAATACAGTCAAGAAAGTGGCTCTGAAGCCGAGAAACGGGATCGACCATAAGCACTAATGTGAAATTACGTACAATTTTCAAATTTCTTGTACTTGCTAACTTTGCGACCTCGGGCAGCTATGTTACCATGGAGGAATCACACAAGATTTGACTTTTTAGGCTAGAACTGAAGTAGCACCAACTGTTTTACTCAAAATACAGTCAAGAAAGTGGCTCTGAAGCCGAGAAACGGGATCGACCATAAGCACTAATGTGAAATTACGTACAATTTTCAAATTTCTTGTACTTGCTAACTTTGCGACCTCGGGCAGCTATGTTACCATGGAGGAACCACACAAGATTTGACTTTTTAGGCTAGAACTGAAGTAGCACCAACTGTTTAACTCAAAATACAGTCAAGAAAGTGGCTCTGAAGCCGAGAAACGGGATCGACCATAAACACTAATGTGAAATTACGTACAATTTTCAAATTTCTTGTACTTGCTAACTTTGCGACCTCGGGCAGCTATGTTACCATGGAGGAATCACACAAGATTTGACTTTTTAGGCTAGAACTGAAGTAGCACCAACTGTTTAACTCAAAATACAGTCAAGAAAGTGGCTCTGAAGCCGAGAAACGGGATCGACCATAAGCACTAATGTGAAATTACGTACAATTTTCAAATTTCTTGTACTTGCTAACTTTGCGACCTCGGGCAGCTATGTTACCATGGAGGAATCACACAAGATTTGACTTTTTAGGCTAGAACTGAAGTAGCACTAACTGTTTAACTCAAAATACAGTCAAGAAAGTGGCTCTGAAGCCGAGAAACGGGATCGACCATAAGCACTACCGTGAAATTACATGCAATTTTCAAATTTCTTGTACTTGCTAACTTTGCGACCTCGGGCAGCTATGTTACCATGGAGGAACCACACAAGATTTGACTTTTTAGGCTAGAACTGAAGTAGCACCAACTGTTTAACTCAAAATACAGTCAAGAAAGTGGCTCTGAAGCCGAGAAACGGGATCGACCATAAGCACTAATGTGAAATTACGTACAATTTTCAAATTTCTTGTACTTGCTAACTTTGCGACCTCGGGCAGCTATGTTACCATGGAGGAACCACACAAGATTTGACTTTTTAGGCTAGAACTGAAGTAGCGCCAACTGTTTAATTCAAAATACAGTCAAGAAAGTAGCTCTGAAGCCGAGAAACGGGATCGACCATAAGCACTACCGTGAAATTACATGCAATTTTCAAATTTCTTGTACTTGCTAACTTTGCGACCTCGGGCAGCTATGTTACCATGGAGGAATCACACAAGATTTGACTTTTTAGGCTAGAACTGAAGTAGCACCAACTGTTTAACTCAAAATACAGTCAAGAAAGTGGCTCTGAAGCCGAGAAACGGGATCGACCATAAGCACTAATGTGAAATTACGTACAATTTTCAAATTTCTTGTACTTGCTAACTTTGCGACCTCGGGCAGCTATGTTACCATGGAGGAATCACACAAGATTTGACTTTTTAGGCTAGAACTGAAGTAGCACCAACTGTTTTACTCAAAATACAGTCAAGAAAGTGGCTCTGAAGCCGAGAAACGGGATCGACCATAAGCACTAATGTGAAATTACGTACAATTTTCAAATTTCTTGTACTTGCTAACTTTGCGACCTCGGGCAGCTATGTTACCATGGAGGAACCACACAAGATTTGACTTTTTAGGCTAGAACTGAAGTAGCACCAACTGTTTAACTCAAAATACAGTCAAGAAAGTGGCTCTGAAGCCGAGAAACGGGATCGACCATAAGCACTAATGTGAAATTACGTACAATTTTCAAATTTCTTGTACTTGCTAACTTTGCGACCTCGGGCAGCTATGTTACCATGGAGGAATCACACAAGATTTGACTTTTTAGGCTAGAACTGAAGTAGCACCAACTGTTTAACTCAAAATACAGTCAAGAAAGTGGCTCTGAAGCCGAGAAACGGGATCGACCATAAGCACTAATGTGAAATTACGTACAATTTTCAAATTTCTTGTACTTGCTAACTTTGCGACCTCGGGCAGCTATGTTACCATGGAGGAATCACACAAGATTTGACTTTTTAGGCTAGAACTGAAGTAGCACCAACTGTTTAACTCAAAATACAGTCAAGAAAGTGGCTCTGAAGCCGAGAAACGGGATCGACCATAAGCACTACCGTGAAATTACATGCAATTTTCAAATTTCTTGTACTTGCTAACTTTGCGACCTCGGGCAGCTATGTTACCATGGAGGAACCACACAAGATTTGACTTTTTAGGCTAGAACTGAAGTAGCACCAACTGTTTAACTCAAAATACAGTCAAGAAAGTGGCTCTGAAGCCGAGAAACGGGATCGACCATAAGCACTAATGTGAAATTACGTACAATTTTCAAATTTCTTGTACTTGCTAACTTTGCGACCTCGGGCAGCTATGTTACCATGGAGGAACCACACAAGATTTGACTTTTTAGGCTAGAACTGAAGTAGCGCCAACTGTTTAATTCAAAATACAGTCAAGAAAGTAGCTCTGAAGCCGAGAAACGGGATCGACCATAAGCACTACCGTGAAATTACATGCAATTTTCAAATTTCTTGTACTTGCTAACTTTGCGACCTCGGGCAACTATGTTACCATGGAGGAATCACACAAGATTTGACTTTTTAGGCTAGAACTGAAGTAGCACCAACTGTTTAACTCAAAATACAGTCAAGAAAGTGGCTCTGAAGCCGAGAAACGGGATCGACCATAAGCACTAATGTGAAATTACGTACAATTTTCAAATTTCTTGTACTTGCTAACTTTGCGACCTCGGGCAGCTATGTTACCATGGAGGAATCACACAAGATTTGACTTTTTAGGCTAGAACTGAAGTAGCACCAACTGTTTAACTCAAAATACAGTCAAGAAAGTGGCTCTGAAGCCGAGAAACGGGATCGACCATAAGCACTAATGTGAAATTACGTACAATTTTCAAATTTCTTGTACTTGCTAACTTTGCGACCTCGGGCAGCTATGTTACCATGGAGGAATCACACAAGATTTGACTTTTTAGGCTAGAACTGAAGTAGCACCAACTGTTTAACTCAAAATACAGTCAAGAAAGTGGCTCTGAAGCCGAGAAACGGGATCGACCATAAGCACTACTGTGAAATTACGTACAATTTTCAAATTTCTTGTACTTGCTAACTTTGCGACCTCGGGCAGCTATGTTACCATGGAGGAATCACACAAGATTTGACTTTTTAGGCTAGAACTGAAGTAGCACCAACTGTTTAACTCAAAATACAGTCAAGAAAGTGGCTCTGAAGCCGAGAAACGGGATCGACCATAAGCACTAATGTGAAATTACGTACAATTTTCAAATTTCTTGTACTGCTAACTTTGCGACCTCGGGCAGCTATGTTACCATGGAGGAATCACACAAGATTTGACTTTTTAGGCTAGAACTGAAGTAGCACCAACTGTTTAACTCAAAATACAGTCAAGAAAGTGGCTCTGAAGCCGAGAAACGGGATCGACCATAAGCACTAATGTGAAATTACGTACAATTTTCAAATTTCTTGTACTTGCTAACTTTGCGACCTCGGGCAGCTATGTTACCATGGAGGAACCACACAAGATTTGACTTTTTAGGCTAGAACTGAAGTAGCACCAACTGTTTAACTCAAAATACAGTCAAGAAAGTGGCTCTGAAGCCGAGAAACGGGATCGACCATAAGCACTACCGTGAAATTACATGCAATTTTCAAATTTCTTGTACTTGCTAACTTTGCGACCTCGGGCAGCTATGTTACCATGGAGGAATCACACAAGATTTGACCTTTTAGGCTAGAACTGAAGTAGCACCAACTGTTTAACTCAAAATACAGTCAAGAAAGTAGCTCTGAAGCCGAGAAACGGGATCGACCATAAGCACTAATGTGAAATTACGTACAATTTTCAAATTTCTTGTACTTGCTAACTTTGCGACCTCGGGCAGCTATGTTACCATGGAGGAATCACACAAGATTTGACTTTTTAGGCTAGAACTGAAGTAGCACCAACTGTTTAACTCAAAATACAGTCAAGAAAGTGGCTCTGAAGCCGAGAAACGGGATCGACCATAAGCACTAATGTGAAATTACGTACAATTTTCAAATTTCTTGTACTTGCTAACTTTGCGACCTCGGGCAGCTATGTTACCATGGAGGAATCACACAAGATTTGACTTTTTAGGCTAGAACTGAAGTAGCACCAACTGTTTAACTCAAAATACAGTCAAGAAAGTGGCTCTGAAGCCGAGAAACGGGATCGACCATAAGCACTACCGTGAAATTACATGCAATTTTCAAATTTCTTGTACTTGCTAACTTTGCGACCTCGGGCAGCTATGTTACCATGGAGGAATCACACAAGATTTGACTTTTTAGGCTAGAACTGAAGTAGCACCAACTGTTTAACTCAAAATACAGTCAAGAAAGTGGCTCTGAAGCCGAGAAACGGGATCGACCATAAGCACTAATGTGAAATTACGTACAATTTTCAAATTTCTTGTACTTGCTAACTTTGCGACCTCGGGCAGCTATGTTACCATGGAGGAACCACACAAGATTTGACTTTTTAGGCTAGAACTGAAGTAGCACCAACTGTTTACCTCAAAATACAGTCAAGAAAGTGGCTCTGAAGCCGAGAAACGGGATCGACCATAAGCACTAATGTGAAATTACGTACAATTTTCAAATTTCTTGTACTTGCTAACTTTGCGACCTCGGGCAGCTATGTTACCATGGAGGAATCACACAAGATTTGACTTTTTAGGCTAGAACTGAAGTAGCACCAACTGTTTAACTCAAAATACAGTCAAGAAAGTGGCTCTGAAGCCGAGAAACGGGATCGACCATAAGCACTAATGTGTAATTACGTACAATTTTCAAATTTCTTGTACTTGCTAACCTTGCGACCTCGGGCAGCTATGTTACCATGGAGGAACCACACAAGATTTGACTTTTTAGGCTAGAACTGAAGTAGCACCAACTGTTTAACTCAAAATACAGTCAAGAAAGTGGCTCTGAAGCCGAGAAACGGGATCGACCATAAGCACTAATGTGAAATTACGTACAATTTTCAAATTTCTTGTACTTGCTAACTTTGCGACCTCGGGCAGCTATGTTACCATGGAGGAACCACACAAGATTTGACTTTTTAGGCTAGAACTGAAGTAGCACCAACTGTTTAACTCAAAATACAGTCAAGAAAGTGGCTCTGAAGCCGAGAAACGGGATCGACCATAAGCACTAATGTGAAATTACGTACAATTTTCAAATTTCTTGTACTTGCTAACTTTGCGACCTCGGGCAGCTATGTTACCATGGAGGAATCACACAAGATTTGACTTTTTAGGCTAGAACTGAAGTAGCACCAACTGTTTAACTCAAAATACAGTCAAGAAAGTGGCTCTGAAGCCGAGAAACGGGATCGACCATAAGCACTACCGTGAAATTACATGCAATTTTCAAATTTCTTGTACTTGCTAACTTTGCGACCTCGGGCAGCTATGTTACCATGGAGGAATCACACAAGATTTGACCTTTTAGGCTAGAACTGAAGTAGCACCAACTGTTTAACTCAAAATACAGTCAAGAAAGTAGCTCTGAAGCCGAGAAACGGGATCGACCATAAGCACTAATGTGAAATTACGTACAATTTTCAAATTTCTTGTACTTGCTAACTTTGCGACCTCGGGCAGCTATGTTACCATGGAGGAATCACACAAGATTTGACTTTTTAGACTAGAACTGAAGTAGCACCAACTGTTTAACTCAAAATACAGTCAAGAAAGTGGCTCTGAAGCCGAGAAACGGGATCGACCATAAGCACTAATGTGAAATTACGTACAATTTTCAAATTTCTTGTACTTGCTAACTTTGCGACCTCGGGCAGCTATGTTACCATGGAGGAATCACACAAGATTTGACTTTTTAGGCTAGAACTGAAGTAGCACCAACTGTTTAACTCAAAATACAGTCAAGAAAGTGGCTCTGAAGCCGAGAAACGGGATCGGCCATAAGCACTACCGTGAAATTACATGCAATTTTCAAATTTCTTGTACTTGCTAACTTTGCGACCTCGGGCAGCTATGTTACCATGGAGGAATCACACAAGATTTGACTTTTTAGGCTAGAACTGAAGTAGCACCAACTGTTTAACTCAAAATACAGTCAAGAAAGTGGCTCTGAAGCCGAGAAACGGGATCGACCATAAGCACTAATGTGAAATTACGTACAATTTTCAAATTTCTTGTACTTGCTAACTTTGCGACCTCGGGCAGCTATGTTACCATGGAGGAATCACACAAGATTTGACTTTTTAGGCTAGAACTGAAGTAGCACCAACTGTTTAACTCAAAATACAGTCAAGAAAGTGGCTCTGAAGCCGAGAAACGGGATCGACCATAAGCACTAATGTGAAATTACGTACAATTTTCAAATTTCTTGTACTTGCTAACTTTGCGACCTCGGGCAGCTATGTTACCATGGAGGAATCACACAAGATTTGACTTTTTAGGCTAGAACTGAAGTAGCACCAACTGTTTAACTCAAAATACAGTCAAGAAAGTGGCTCTGAAGCCGAGAAACGGGATCGACCATAAGCACTAATGTGTAATTACGTACAATTTTCAAATTTCTTGTACTTGCTAACCTTGCGACCTCGGGCAGCTATGTTACCATGGAGGAACCACACAAGATTTGACTTTTTAGGCTAGAACTGAAGTAGCACCAACTGTTTAACTCAAAATACAGTCAAGAAAGTGGCTCTGAAGCCGAGAAACGGGATCGACCATAAGCACTAATGTGAAATTACGTACAATTTTCAAATTTCTTGTACTTGCTAACTTTGCGACCTCGGGCAGCTATGTTACCATGGAGGAACCACACAAGATTTGACTTTTTAGGCTAGAACTGAAGTAGCACCAACTGTTTAACTCAAAATACAGTCAAGAAAGTGGCTCTGAAGCCGAGAAACGGGATCGACCATAAGCACTAATGTGAAATTACGTACAATTTTCAAATTTCTTGTACTTGCTAACTTTGCGACCTCGGGCAGCTATGTTACCATGGAGGAATCACACAAGATTTGACTTTTTAGGCTAGAACTGAAGTAGCACCAACTGTTTAACTCAAAATACAGTCAAGAAAGTGGCTCTGAAGCCGAGAAACGGGATCGACCATAAGCACTAATGTGAAATTACGTACAATTTTCAAATTTCTTGCACTTGCTAACTTTGCGACCTCGGGCAGCTATGTTACCATAGAGGAATCACACAAGATTTGACTTTTTAGGCTAGAACTGAAGTAGCACCAACTGTTTAACTCAAAATACAGTCAAGAAAGTGGCTCTGAAGCCGAGAAACGGGATCGACCATAAGCACTAATGTGAAATTACGTACAATTTTCAAATTTCTTGTACTTGCTAACTTTGCGACCTCGGGCAGCTATGTTACCATGGAGGAACCACACAAGATTTGACTTTTTAGGCTAGAACTGAAGTAGCACCAACTGTTTAACTCAAAATACAGTCAAGAAAGTGGCTCTGAAGCCGAGAAACGGGATCGACCATAAGCACTAATGTGAAATTACGTACAATTTTCAAATTTCTTGTACTTGCTAACTTTGCGACCTCGGGCAGCTATGTTACCATGGAGGAATCACACAAGATTTGACTTTTTAGGCTAGAACTGAAGTAGCACCAACTGTTTAACTCAAAATACAGTCAAGAAAGTGGCTCTGAAGCCGAGAAACGGGATCGACCATAAGCACTAATGTGAAATTACGTACAATTTTCAAATTTCTTGTACTTGCTAACTTTGCGACCTCGGGCAGCTATGTTACCATGGAGGAACCACACAAGATTTGACTTTTTAGGCTAGAACTGAAGTAGCACCAACTGTTTAACTCAAAATACAGTCAAGAAAGTGGCTCTGAAGCCGAGAGACGGGATCGACCATAAGCACTAATGTGAAATTACTTACAATTTTCAAATTTCTTGTACTTGCTAACTTTGCGACCTCGGGCAGCTATGTTACCATGGAGGAATCACACAAGATTTGACTTCTTAGGCTAGAACTGAAGTAGCACCAACTGTTTAACTCAAAATACAGTCAAGAAAGTGGCTCTGAAGCCGAGAAACGGGATCGACCATAAGCACTAATGTGAAATTACGTACAATTTTCAAATTTCTTGTACTTGCTAACTTTGCGACCTCGGGCAGCTATGTTACCATGGAGGAACCACACAAGATTTGACTTTTTAGGCTAGAACTGAAGTAGCACCAACTGTTTAACTCAAAATACAGTCAAGAAAGTGGCTCTGAAGCCGAGAAACGGGATCGACCATAAGCACTAATGTGAAATTACGTACAATTTTCAAATTTCTTGTACTTGCTAACTTTGCGACCTCGGGCAGCTATGTTACCATGGAGGAACCACACAAGATTTGACTTTTTAGGCTAGAACTGAAGTAGCACCAACTGTTTAACTCAAAATACAGTCAAGAAAGTGGCTCTGAAGCCGAGAAACGGGATCGACCATAAGCACTAATGTGAAATTACGTACAATTTTCAAATTTCTTGTACTTGCTAACTTTGCGACCTCGGGCAGCTATGTTACCATGGAGGAATCACACAAGATTTGACTTTTTAGGCTAGAACTGAAGTAGCACCAACTGTTTAACTCAAAATACAGTCAAGAAAGTGGCTCTGAAGCCGAGAAACGGGATCGACCATAAGCACTAATGTGAAATTACGTACAATTTTCAAATTTCTTGTACTTGCTAACTTTGCGACCTCGGGCAGCTATGTTACCATGGAGGAATCACACAAGATTTGACTTTTTAGGCTAGAACTGAAGTAGCACCAACTGTTTAACTCAAAATACAGTCAAGAAAGTGGCTCTGAAGCCGAGAAACGGGATCGACCATAAGCACTAATGTGAAATTACGTACAATTTTCAAATTTCTTGTACTTGCTAACTTTGCGACCTCGGGCAGCTATGTTACCATGGAGGAATCACACAAGATTTGACTTTTTAGGCTAGAACTGAAGTAGCACCAACTGTTTAACTCAAAATACAGTCAAGAAAGTGGCTCTGAAGCCGAGAAACGGGATCGACCATAAGCACTACCGTGAAATTACATGCAATTTTCAAATTTCTTGTACTTGCTAACTTTGCGACCTCGGGCAGCTATGTTACCATGGAGGAATCACACAAGATTTGACTTTTTAGGCTAGAACTGAAGTAGCACCAACTGTTTAACTCAAAATACAGTCAAGAAAGTGGCTCTGAAGCCGAGAAACGGGATCGACCATAAGCACTAATGTGAAATTACGTACAATTTTCAAATTTCTTGTACTTGCTAACTTTGCGACCTCGGGCAGCTATGTTACCATGGAGGAACCACACAAGATTTGACTTTTTAGGCTAGAACTGAAGTAGCACCAACTGTTTAACTCAAAATACAGTCAAGAAAGTGGCTCTGAAGCCGAGAAACGGGATCGACCATAAGCACTAATGTGAAATTACGTACAATTTTCAAATTTCTTGTACTTGCTAACTTTGCGACCTCGGGCAGCTATGTTACCATGGAGGAATCACACAAGATTTGACTTTTTAGGCTAGAACTGAAGTAGCACCAACTGTTTAACTCAAAATACAGTCAAGAAAGTGGCTCTGAAGCCGAGAAACGGGATCGACCATAAGCACTAATGTGTAATTACGTACAATTTTCAAATTTCTTGTACTTGCTAACCTTGCGACCTCGGGCAGCTATGTTACCATGGAGGAACCACACAAGATTTGACTTTTTAGGCTAGAACTGAAGTAGCACCAACTGTTTAACTCAAAATACAGTCAAGAAAGTGGCTCTGAAGCCGAGAAACGGGATCGACCATAAGCACTAATGTGAAATTACGTACAATTTTCAAATTTCTTGTACTTGCTAACTTTGCGACCTCGGGCAGCTATGTTACCATGGAGGAACCACACAAGATTTGACTTTTTAGGCTAGAACTGAAGTAGCACCAACTGTTTAACTCAAAATACAGTCAAGAAAGTGGCTCTGAAGCCGAGAAACGGGATCGACCATAAGCACTAATGTGAAATTACGTACAATTTTCAAATTTCTTGTACTTGCTAACTTTGCGACCTCGGGCAGCTATGTTACCATGGAGGAATCACACAAGATTTGACTTTTTAGGCTAGAACTGAAGTAGCACCAACTGTTTAACTCAAAATACAGTCAAGAAAGTGGCTCTGAAGCCGAGAAACGGGATCGACCATAAGCACTACCGTGAAATTACATGCAATTTTCAAATTTCTTGTACTTGCTAACTTTGCGACCTCGGGCAGCTATGTTACCATGGAGGAATCACACAAGATTTGACCTTTTAGGCTAGAACTGAAGTAGCACCAACTGTTTAACTCAAAATACAGTCAAGAAAGTAGCTCTGAAGCCGAGAAACGGGATCGACCATAAGCACTAATGTGAAATTACGTACAATTTTCAAATTTCTTGTACTTGCTAACTTTGCGACCTCGGGCAGCTATGTTACCATGGAGGAATCACACAAGATTTGACTTTTTAGACTAGAACTGAAGTAGCACCAACTGTTTAACTCAAAATACAGTCAAGAAAGTGGCTCTGAAGCCGAGAAACGGGATCGACCATAAGCACTAATGTGAAATTACGTACAATTTTCAAATTTCTTGTACTTGCTAACTTTGCGACCTCGGGCAGCTATGTTACCATGGAGGAATCACACAAGATTTGACTTTTTAGGCTAGAACTGAAGTAGCACCAACTGTTTAACTCAAAATACAGTCAAGAAAGTGGCTCTGAAGCCGAGAAACGGGATCGGCCATAAGCACTACCATGAAATTACATGCAATTTTCAAATTTCTTGTACTTGCTAACTTTGCGACCTCGGGCAGCTATGTTACCATGGAGGAATCACACAAGATTTGACTTTTTAGGCTAGAACTGAAGTAGCACCAACTGTTTAACTCAAAATACAGTCAAGAAAGTGGCTCTGAAGCCGAGAAACGGGATCGACCATAAGCACTAATGTGAAATTACGTACAATTTTCAAATTTCTTGTACTTGCTAACTTTGCGACCTCGGGCAGCTATGTTACCATGGAGGAATCACACAAGATTTGACTTTTTAGGCTAGAACTGAAGTAGCACCAACTGTTTAACTCAAAATACAGTCAAGAAAGTGGCTCTGAAGCCGAGAAACGGGATCGACCATAAGCACTAATGTGAAATTACGTACAATTTTCAAATTTCTTGTACTTGCTAACTTTGCGACCTCGGGCAGCTATGTTACCATGGAGGAATCACACAAGATTTGACTTTTTAGGCTAGAACTGAAGTAGCACCAACTGTTTAACTCAAAATACAGTCAAGAAAGTGGCTCTGAAGCCGAGAAACGGGATCGACCATAAGCACTAATGTGTAATTACGTACAATTTTCAAATTTCTTGTACTTGCTAACCTTGCGACCTCGGGCAGCTATGTTACCATGGAGGAACCACACAAGATTTGACTTTTTAGGCTAGAACTGAAGTAGCACCAACTGTTTAACTCAAAATACAGTCAAGAAAGTGGCTCTGAAGCCGAGAAACGGGATCGACCATAAGCACTAATGTGAAATTACGTACAATTTTCAAATTTCTTGTACTTGCTAACTTTGCGACCTCGGGCAGCTATGTTACCATGGAGGAACCACACAAGATTTGACTTTTTAGGCTAGAACTGAAGTAGCACCAACTGTTTAACTCAAAATACAGTCAAGAAAGTGGCTCTGAAGCCGAGAAACGGGATCGACCATAAGCACTAATGTGAAATTACGTACAATTTTCAAATTTCTTGTACTTGCTAACTTTGCGACCTCGGGCAGCTATGTTACCATGGAGGAATCACACAAGATTTGACTTTTTAGGCTAGAACTGAAGTAGCACCAACTGTTTAACTCAAAATACAGTCAAGAAAGTGGCTCTGAAGCCGAGAAACGGGATCGACCATAAGCACTAATGTGAAATTACGTACAATTTTCAAATTTCTTGTACTTGCTAACTTTGCGACCTCGGGCAGCTATGTTACCATAGAGGAATCACACAAGATTTGACTTTTTAGGCTAGAACTGAAGTAGCACCAACTGTTTAACTCAAAATACAGTCAAGAAAGTGGCTCTGAAGCCGAGAAACGGGATCGACCATAAGCACTAATGTGAAATTACGTACAATTTTCAAATTTCTTGTACTTGCTAACTTTGCGACCTCGGGCAGCTATGTTACCATGGAGGAACCACACAAGATTTGACTTTTTAGGCTAGAACTGAAGTAGCACCAACTGTTTAACTCAAAATACAGTCAAGAAAGTGGCTCTGAAGCCGAGAAACGGGATCGACCATAAGCACTAATGTGAAATTACGTACAATTTTCAAATTTCTTGTACTTGCTAACTTTGCGACCTCGGGCAGCTATGTTACCATGGAGGAATCACACAAGATTTGACTTTTTAGGCTAGAACTGAAGTAGCACCAACTGTTTAACTCAAAATACAGTCAAGAAAGTGGCTCTGAAGCCGAGAAACGGGATCGACCATAAGCACTAATGTGAAATTACGTACAATTTTCAAATTTCTTGTACTTGCTAACTTTGCGACCTCGGGCAGCTATGTTACCATGGAGGAACCACACAAGATTTGACTTTTTAGGCTAGAACTGAAGTAGCACCAACTGTTTAACTCAAAATACAGTCAAGAAAGTGGCTCTGAAGCCGAGAGACGGGATCGACCATAAGCACTAATGTGAAATTACTTACAATTTTCAAATTTCTTGTACTTGCTAACTTTGCGACCTCGGGCAGCTATGTTACCATGGAGGAATCACACAAGATTTGACTTCTTAGGCTAGAACTGAAGTAGCACCAACTGTTTAACTCAAAATACAGTCAAGAAAGTGGCTCTGAAGCCGAGAAACGGGATCGACCATAAGCACTAATGTGAAATTACGTACAATTTTCAAATTTCTTGTACTTGCTAACTTTGCGACCTCGGGCAGCTATGTTACCATGGAGGAACCACACAAGATTTGACTTTTTAGGCTAGAACTGAAGTAGCACCAACTGTTTAACTCAAAATACAGTCAAGAAAGTGGCTCTGAAGCCGAGAAACGGGATCGACCATAAGCACTAATGTGAAATTACGTACAATTTTCAAATTTCTTGTACTTGCTAACTTTGCGACCTCGGGCAGCTATGTTACCATGGAGGAACCACACAAGATTTGACTTTTTAGGCTAGAACTGAAGTAGCACCAACTGTTTAACTCAAAATACAGTCAAGAAAGTGGCTCTGAAGCCGAGAAACGGGATCGACCATAAGCACTAATGTGAAATTACGTACAATTTTCAAATTTCTTGTACTTGCTAACTTTGCGACCTCGGGCAGCTATGTTACCATGGAGGAATCACACAAGATTTGACTTTTTAGGCTAGAACTGAAGTAGCACCAACTGTTTAACTCAAAATACAGTCAAGAAAGTGGCTCTGAAGCCGAGAAACGGGATCGACCATAAGCACTAATGTGAAATTACGTACAATTTTCAAATTTCTTGTACTTGCTAACTTTGCGACCTCGGGCAGCTATGTTACCATGGAGGAATCACACAAGATTTGACTTTTTAGGCTAGAACTGAAGTAGCACCAACTGTTTAACTCAAAATACAGTCAAGAAAGTGGCTCTGAAGCCGAGAAACGGGATCGACCATAAGCACTAATGTGAAATTACGTACAATTTTCAAATTTCTTGTACTTGCTAACTTTGCGACCTCGGGCAGCTATGTTACCATGGAGGAATCACACAAGATTTGACTTTTTAGGCTAGAACTGAAGTAGCACCAACTGTTTAACTCAAAATACAGTCAAGTGGCTCTGAAGCCGAGAAACGGGATCGACCATAAGCACTAATGTGAAATTACGTACAATTTTCAAATTTCTTGTACTTGCTAACTTTGCGACCTCGGGCAGCTATGTTACCATGGAGGAATCACACAAGATTTGACTTTTTAGGCTAGAACTGAAGTAGCACCAACTGTTTAACTCAAAATACAGTCAAGAAAGTGGCTCTGAAGCCGAGAAACGGGATCGACCATAAGCACTAATGTGAAATTACGTACAATTTTCAAATTTCTTGTACTTGCTAACTTTGCGACCTCGGGCAGCTATGTTACCATGGAGGAATCACACAAGATTTGACTTTTTAGGCTAGAACTGAAGTAGCTCCAACTGTTTAACTCAAAATACAGTCAAGAAAGTGGCTCTGAAGCCGAGAAACGGGATCGACCATAAGCACTAATGTGAAATTACGTACAATTTTCAAATTTCTTGTACTTGCTAACTTTGCGACCTCGGGCAGCTATGTTACCATGGAGGAATCACACAAGATTTGACTTTTTAGGCTAGAACTGAAGTAGCACCAACTGTTTAACTCAAAATACAGTCAAGAAAGTGGCTCTGAAGCCGAGAAACGGGATCGACCATAAGCACTAATGTGAAATTACGTACAATTTTCAAATTTCTTGTACTTGCTAACTTTGCGACCTCGGGCAGCTATGTTACCATGGAGGAATCACACAAGATTTGACTTTTTAGGCTAGAACTGAAGTAGCACCAACTGTTTAACTCAAATACAGTCAAGAAAGTGGCTCTGAAGCCGAGAAACGGGATCGACCATAAGCACTAATGTGAAATTACGTACAATTTTCAAATTTCTTGTACTTGCTAACTTTGCGACCTCGGGCAGCTATGTTACCATGGAGGAATCACACAAGATTTGACTTTTTAGGCTAGAACTGAAGTAGCACCAACTGTTTAACTCAAAATACAGTCAAGAAAGTGGCTCTGAAGCCGAGAAACGGGATCGACCATAAGCACTAATGTGAAATTACGTACAATTTTCAAATTTCTTGTACTTGCTAACTTTGCGACCTCGGGCAGCTATGTTACCATGGAGGAATCACACAAGATTTGACTTTTTAGGCTAGAACTGAAGTAGCACCAACTGTTTAACTCAAAATACAGTCAAGAAAGTGGCTCTGAAGCCGAGAAACGGGATCGACCATAAGCACTAATGTGAAATTACGTACAATTTTCAAATTTCTTGTACTTGCTAACTTTGCGACCTCGGGCAGCTATGTTACCATGGAGGAACCACACAAGATTTGACTTTTTAGGCTAGAACTGAAGTAGCACCAACTGTTTAACTCAAAATACAGTCAAGAAAGTGGCTCTGAAGCCGAGAAACGGGATCGACCATAAGCACTAATGTGAAATTACGTACAATTTTCAAATTTCTTGTACTTGCTAACTTTGCGACCTCGGGCAGCTATGTTACCATGGAGGAATCACACAAGATTTGACTTTTTAGGCTAGAACTGAAGTAGCACCAACTGTTTAACTCAAAATACAGTCAAGAAAGTGGCTCTGAAGCCGAGAAACGGGATCGACCATAAGCACTAATGTGAAATTACGTACAATTTTCAAATTTCTTGTACTTGCTAACTTTGCGACCTCGGGCAGCTATGTTACCATGGAGGAATCACACAAGATTTGACTTTTTAGGCTAGAACTGAAGTAGCACCAACTGTTTAACTCAAAATACAGTCAAGAAAGTGGCTCTGAAGCCGAGAAACGGGATCGACCATAAGCACTAATGTGAAATTACGTACAATTTTCAAATTTCTTGTACTTGCTAACTTTGCGACCTCGGGCAGCTATGTTACCATGGAGGAATCACACAAGATTTGACTTTTTAGGCTAGAACTGAAGTAGCACCAACTGTTTAACTCAAAATACAGTCAAGAAAGTGGCTCTGAAGCCGAGAAACGGGATCGACCATAAGCACTAATGTGAAATTACGTACAATTTTCAAATTTCTTGTACTTGCTAACTTTGCGACCTCGGGCAGCTATGTTACCATGGAGGAATCACACAAGATTTGACTTTTTAGGCTAGAACTGAAGTAGCACCAACTGTTTAACTCAAAATACAGTCAAGAAAGTGGCTCTGAAGCCGAGAAACGGGATCGACCATAAGCACTAATGTGAAATTACGTACAATTTTCAAATTTCTTGTACTTGCTAACTTTGCGACCTCGGGCAGCTATGTTACCATGGAGGAATCACACAAGATTTGACTTTTTAGGCTAGAACTGAAGTAGCACCAACTGTTTAACTCAAAATACAGTCAAGAAAGTGGCTCTGAAGCCGAGAAACGGGATCGACCATAAGCACTAATGTGAAATTACGTACAATTTTCAAATTTCTTGTACTTGCTAACTTTGCGACCTCGGGCAGCTATGTTACCATGGAGGAACCACACAAGATTTGACTTTTTAGGCTAGAACTGAAGTAGCACCAACTGTTTAACTCAAAATACAGTCAAGAAAGTGGCTCTGAAGCCGAGAAACGGGATCGACCATAAGCACTAATGTGAAATTACGTACAATTTTCAAATTTCTTGTACTTGCTAACTTTGCGACCTCGGGCAGCTATGTTACCATGGAGGAATCACACAAGATTTGACTTTTTAGGCTAGAACTGAAGTAGCACCAACTGTTTAACTCAAAATACAGTCAAGAAAGTCGCTCTGAAGCCGAGAAACGGGATCGACCATAAGCACTAATGTGAAATTACGTACAATTTTCAAATTTCTTGTACTTGCTAACTTTGCGACCTCGGGCAGCTATGTTACCATGGAGGAATCACACAAGATTTGACTTTATAGGTTAGAACTGAAGCCGCATCAACTGTTTAACTCAAAATACAGTCAAGAAAGTGGCTCTGAAGCCGAGAAACGGGATCGACCATAAGCACTAATGTGAAATTACGTACAATTTTCAAATTTCTTGTACTTGCTAACTTTGCGACCTCGGGCAGCTATGTTACCATGGAGGAATCACACAAGATTTGACTTTTTAGGCTAGAACTGAAGTAGCACCAACTGTTTAACTCAAAATACAGTCAAGAAAGTGGCTCTGAAGCCGAGAAACGGGATCGACCATAAGCACTAATGTGAAATTACGTACAATTTTCAAATTTCTTGTACTTGCTAACTTTGCGACCTCGGGCAGCTATGTTACCATGGAGGAATTACACAAGATTTGACTTTTTAGGCTAGAACTGAAGTAGCATCAACTGTTTAACTCAAAATACAGTCAAGAAAGTGGCTCTGAAGCCGAGAAACGGGATCGACCATAAGCACTACCGTGAAATTACATGCAATTTTCAAATTTCTTGTACTTGCTAACTTTGCGACCTCGGGCAGCTATGTTACCATGGAGGAATCACACAAGATTTGACTTTTTAGGCTAGAACTGAAGTAGCACCAACTGTTTAACTCAAAATACAGTCAAGAAAGTGGCTCTGAAGCCGAGAAACGGGATCGACCATAAGCACTAATGTGAAATTACGTACAATTTTCAAATTTCTTGTACTTGCTAACTTTGCGACCTCGGGCAGCTATGTTACCATGGAGGAATCACACAAGATTTGACTTTTTAGGCTAGAACTGAAGTAGCACCAACTGTTTAACTCAAAATACTGTCAAGAAAGTGGCTCTGAAGCCGAGAAACGGGATCGACCATAAGCACTAATGTGAAATTACGTACAATTTTCAAATTTCTTGTACTTGCTAACTTTGCGACCTCGGGCAGCTATGTTACCATGGAGGAATCACACAAGATTTGACTTTTTAGGCTAGAACTGAAGTAGCACCAACTGTTTAACTCAAAATACAGTCAAGAAAGTGGCTCTGAAGCCGAGAAACGGGATCGACCATAAGCACTAATGTGAAATTACGTACAATTTTCAAATTTCTTGTACTTGCTAACTTTGCGACCTCGGGCAGCTATGTTACCATGGAGGAATCACACAAGATTTGACTTTTTAGGCTAGAACTGAAGTAGCACCAACTGTTTAACTCAAAATACAGTCAAGAAAGTGGCTCTGAAGCCGAGAAACGGGATCGACCATAAGCACTAATGTGAAATTACGTACAATTTTCAAATTTCTTGTACTTGCTAACTTTGCGACCTCGGGCAGCTATGTTACCATGGAGGAATCACACAAGATTTGACTTTTTAGGCTAGAACTGAAGTAGCACCAACTGTTTATCTCAAAATACAGTCAAGAAAGTGGCTCTGAAGCCGAGAAACGGGATCGACCATAAGCACTAATGTGAAATTACGTACAATTTTCAAATTTCTTGTACTTGCTAACTTTGCGACCTCGGGCAGCTATGTTACCATGGAGGAATCACACAAGATTTGACTTTTTAGGCTAGAACTGAAGTAGCACCAACTGTTTAACTCAAAATACAGTCAAGAAAGTGGCTCTGAAGCCGAGAAACGGGATCGACCATAAGCACTAATGTGAAATTACGTACAATTTTCAAATTTCTTGTACTTGCTAACTTTGCGACCTCGGGCAGCTATGTTACCATGGAGGAACCACACAAGATTTGACTTTTTAGGCTAAAACTGAAGTAGCACCAACTGTTTAACTCAAAATACAGTCAAGAAAGTGGCTCTGAAGCCGAGAAACGGGATCGACCATAAGCACTACCGTGAAATTACATGCAATTTTCAATTTTCTTGTACTTGCTAACTTTGCGACCTCGGGCAGCTATGTTACCATGGAGGAATCACACAAGATTTGACTTTTTAGGCTAGAACTGAAGTAGCACCAACTGTTTAACTCAAAATACAGTCAAGAAAGTGGCTCTGAAGCCGAGAAACGGGATCGACCATAAGCACTAATGTGAAATTACGTACAATTTTCAAATTTCTTGTACTTGCTAACTTTGCGACCTCGGGCAGCTACGTTACCATGGAGGAATCACACAAGATTTGACTTTTTAGGCTAGAACTGAAGTAGCACCAACTGTTTAACTCAAAATACAGTCAAGAAAGTGGCTCTGAAGCCGAGAAACGGGATCGACCATAAGCACTAATGTGAAATTACGTACAATTTTCAAATTTCTTGTACTTGCTAACTTTGCGACCTCGGGCAGCTATGTTACCATGGAGGAACCACACAAGATTTGACTTTTTAGGCTAGAACTGAAGTAGCACCAACTGTTTAACTCAAAATACAGTCAAGAAAGTGGCTCTGTAGCCGAGAAACGGGATCGACCATAAGCACTAATGTGAAATTACGTACAATTTTCAAATTTCTTGTACTTGCTAACTTTGCGACCTCGGGCAGCTATGTTACCATGGAGGAATCACACAAGATTTGACTTTTTAGGCTAGAACTGAAGTAGCACCAACTGTTTAACTCAAAATACAGTCAAGCAAGTGGCTCTGAAGCCGAGAAACGGGATCGACCATAAGCACTAATGTGAAATTACGTACAATTTTCAAATTTCTTGTACTTGCTAACTTTGCGACCTCGGGCAGCTATGTTACCATGGAGGAACCACACAAGATTTGACTTTTTAGGCTAGAACTGAAGTAGCACCAACTGTATAACTCAAAATACATGGGATCGACCATAAGCACTAATGTGAAATTACGTACAATTTTCAAATTTCTTGTACTTGCTAACTTTGCGACCTCGGGCAGCTATGTTACCATGGAGGAACCACACAAGATTTGACTTTTTAGGCTAGAACTGAAGTAGCACCAACTGTTTAACTCAAAATACAGTCAAGAAAGTGGCTCTGAAGCCGAGAAACGGGATCGACCATAAGCACTAATGTGAAATTACGTACAATTTTCAAATTTCTTGTACTTGCTAACTTTGCGACCTCGGGCAGCTATGTTACCATGGAGGAACCACACAAGATTTGACTTTTTAGGCTAGAACTGAAGTAGCACCAACTGTCTAACTCAAAATACAGTCAAGAAAGTGGCTCTGAAGCCGAGAGACGGGATCGACCATAAGCACTAATGTGAAATTACTTACAATTTTCAAATTTCTTGTACTTGCTAACTTTGCGACCTCGGGCAGCTATGTTACCATGGAGGAATCACACAAGATTTGACTTCTTAGGCTAGAACTGAAGTAGCACCAACTGTTTAACTCAAAATACAGTCAAGAAAGTGGCTCTGAAGCCGAGAAACGGGATCGACCATAAGCACTAATGTGAAATTACGTACAATTTTCAAATTTCTTGTACTTGCTAACTTTGCGACCTCGGGCAGCTATGTTACCATGGAGGAATCACACAAGATTTGACTTTTTAGGCTAGAACTGAAGTAGCACCAACTGTTTAACTCAAAATACAGTCAAGAAAGTAGCTCTGAAGCCGAGAAACGGGATCGACCATAAGCACTAATGTGAAATTACGTACAATTTTCAAATTTCTTGTACTTGCTAACTTTGCGACCTCGGGCAGCTATGTTACCATGGAGGAATCACACAAGATTTGACTTTTTAGGCTAGAACTGAAGTAGCACCAACTGTTTAACTCAAAATACAGTCAAGAAAGTGGCTCTGAAGCCGAGAAACGGGATCGACCATAAGCACTAATGTGAAATTACGTACAATTTTCAAATTTCTTGTACTTGCTAACTTTGCGACCTCGGGCAGCTATGTTACCATGGAGGAATCACACAAGATTTGACTTTTTAGGCTAGAACTGAAGTAGCACCAACTGTTTAACTCAAAATACAGTCAAGAAAGTGGCTCTGAAGCCGAGAAACGGGATCGACCATAAGCACTAATGTGAAATTACGTACAATTTTCAAATTTCTTGTACTTGCTAACTTTGCGACCTCGGGCAGCTATGTTACCATGGAGGAATCACACAAGATTTGACTTTTTAGGCTAGAACTGAAGTAGCACCAACTGTTTAACTCAAAATACAGTCAAGAAAGTGGCTCTGAAGCCGAGAAACGGGATCGACCATAAGCACTAATGTGAAATTACGTACAATTTTCAAATTTCTTGTACTTGCTAACTTTGCGACCTCGGGCAGCTATGTTACCATGGAGGAATCACACAAGATTTGACTTTTTAGGCTAGAACTGAAGTAGCACCAACTGTTTAACTCAAAATACAGTCAAGAAAGTGGCTCTGAAGCCGAGAAACGGGATCGACCATAAGCACTAATGTGAAATTACGTACAATTTTCAAATTTCTTGTACTTGCTAACTTTGCGACCTCGGGTAGCTATGTTACCATGGAGGAATCACACAAGATTTGACTTTTTAGGCTAGAACTGAAGTAGCACCAACTGTTTAACTCAAAATACAGTGAAGAAAGTGGCTCTGAAGCCGAGAAACGGGATCGACCATAAGCACTAATGTGAAATTACGTACAATTTTCAAATTTCTTGTACTTGCTAACTTTGCGACCTCGGGCAGCTATGTTACCATGGAGGAATCACACAAGATTTGACTTTTTAGGCTAGAACTGAAGTAGCACCAACTGTTTAACTCAAAATACAGTCAAGAAAGTGGCTCTGAAGCCGAGAAACGGGATCGACCATAAGCACTAATGTGAAATTACGTACAATTTTCAAATTTCTTGTACTTGCTAACTTTGCGACCTCGGGCAGCTATGTTACCATGGAGGAACCACACAAGATTTGACTTTTTAGGCTAGAACTGAAGTAGCACCAACTGTTTAACTCAAAATACAGTCAAGAAAGTGGCTCTGAAGCCGAGAAACGGGATCGACCATAAGCACTAATGTGAAATTACGTACAATTTTCAAATTTCTTGTACTTGCTAACTTTGCGACCTCGGGCAGCTATGTTACCATGGAGGAACCACACAAGATTTGACTTTTTAGGCTAGAACTGAAGTAGCACCAACTGTCTAACTCAAAATACAGTCAAGAAAGTGGCTCTGAAGCCGAGAGACGGGATCGACCATAAGCACTAATGTGAAATTACTTACAATTTTCAAATTTCTTGTACTTGCTAACTTTGCGACCTCGGGCAGCTATGTTACCATGGAGGAATCACACAAGATTTGACTTCTTAGGCTAGAACTGAAGTAGCACCAACTGTTTAACTCAAAATACAGTCAAGAAAGTGGCTCTGAAGCCGAGAAACGGGATCGACCATAAGCACTAATGTGAAATTACGTACAATTTTCAAATTTCTTGTACTTGCTAACTTTGCGACCTCGGGCAGCTATGTTACCATGGAGGAATCACACAAGATTTGACTTTTTAGGCTAGAACTGAAGTAGCACCAACTGTTTAACTCAAAATACAGTCAAGAAAGTAGCTCTGAAGCCGAGAAACGGGATCGACCATAAGCACTAATGTGAAATTACGTACAATTTTCAAATTTCTTGTACTTGCTAACTTTGCGACCTCGGGCAGCTATGTTACCATGGAGGAATCACACAAGATTTGACTTTTTAGGCTAGAACTGAAGTAGCACCAACTGTTTAACTCAAAATACAGTCAAGAAAGTGGCTCTGAAGCCGAGAAACGGGATCGACCATAAGCACTAATGTGAAATTACGTACAATTTTCAAATTTCTTGTACTTGCTAACTTTGCGACCTCGGGCAGCTATGTTACCATGGAGGAATCACACAAGATTTGACTTTTTAGGCTAGAACTGAAGTAGCACCAACTGTTTAACTCAAAATACAGTCAAGAAAGTGGCTCTGAAGCCGAGAAACGGGATCGACCATAAGCACTAATGTGAAATTACGTACAATTTTCAAATTTCTTGTACTTGCTAACTTTGCGACCTCGGGCAGCTATGTTACCATGGAGGAATCACACAAGATTTGACTTTTTAGGCTAGAACTGAAGTAGCACCAACTGTTTAACTCAAAATACAGTCAAGAAAGTGGCTCTGAAGCCGAGAAACGGGATCGACCATAAGCACTAATGTGAAATTACGTACAATTTTCAAATTTCTTGTACTTGCTAACTTTGCGACCTCGGGCAGCTATGTTACCATGGAGGAACCACACAAGATTTGACTTTTTAGGCTAGAACTGAAGTAGCACCAACTGTTTAACTCAAAATACAGTCAAGAAAGTGGCTCTGAAGCCGAGAAACGGGATCGACCCTAAGCACTAATGTGAAATTACGTACAATTTTCAAATTTCTTGTACTTGCTAACTTTGCGACCTCGGGCAGCTATGTTACCATGGAGGAATCACACAAGATTTGACTTTTTAGGCTAGAACTGAAGTAGCACCAACTGTTTAACTCAAAATACAGTCAAGAAAGTGGCTCTGAAGCCGAGAAACGGGATCGACCATAAGCACTAATGTGAAATTACTTACAATTTTCAAATTTCTTGTACTTGCTAACTTTGCGACCTCGGGCAGCTATGTTACCATGGAGGAACCACACAAGATTTGACTTTTTAGGCTAGAACTGAAGTAGCACCAACTGTTTAACTCAAAATACAGTCAAGAAAGTGGCTCTGAAGCCGAGAAACGGGATCGACCATAAGCACTAATGTGAAATTACGTACAATTTTCAAATTTCTTGTACTTGCTAACTTTGCGACCTCGGGCAGCTATGTTACCATGGAGGAATCACACAAGATTTGACTTTTTAGGCTAGAACTGAAGTAGCACCAACTGTTTAACTCAAAATACAGTCAAGAAAGTGGCTCTGAAGCCGAGAAACGGGATCGACCATAAGCACTAATGTGAAATTACGTACAATTTTCAAATTTCTTGTACTTGCTAACTTTGCGACCTCGGGCAGCTATGTTACCATGGAGGAGTCACACAAGATTTGACTTTTTAGGCTAGAACTGAAGTAGCACCAACTGTTTAACTCAAAATACAGTCAAGAAAGTGGCTCTGAAGCCGAGAAACGGGATCGACCATAAGCACTAATGTGAAATTACGTACAATTTTCAAATTTCTTGTACTTGCTAACTTTGCGACCTCGGGCAGCTATGTTACCATGGAGGAATCACACAAGATTTGACTTTTTAGGGTAGAACTGAAGTAGCACCAACTGTTTAACTCAAAATACAGTCAAGAAAGTGGCTCTGAAGCCGAGAAACGGGATCGACCATAAGCACTAATGTGAAATTACGTACAATTTTCAAATTTCTTGTACTTGCTAACTTTGCGACCTCGGGCAGCTATGTTACCATGGAGGAATCACACAAGATTTGACTTTTTAGGCTAGAACTGAAGTAGCACCAACTGTTTAACTCAAAATACAGTCAAGAAAGTGGCTCTGAAGCCGAGAAACGGGATCGACCATAAGCACTAATGTGAAATTACGTACAATTTTCAAATTTCTTGTACTTGCTAACTTTGCGACCTCGGGCAGCTATGTTACCATGGAGGAATCACACAAGATTTGACTTTTTAGGCTAGAACTGAAGTAGCTCCAACTGTTTAACTCAAAATACAGTCAAGAAAGTGGCTCTGAAGCCGAGAAACGGGATCGACCATAAGCACTAATGTGAAATTACGTACAATTTTCAAATTTCTTGTACTTGCTAACTTTGCGACCTCGGGCAGCTATGTTACCATGGAGGAATCACACAAGATTTGACTTTTTAGGCTAGAACTGAAGTAGCACCAACTGTTTAACTCAAAATACAGTCAAGAAGGTGGCTCTGAAGCCGAGAAACGGGATCGACCATAAGCACTAATGTGAAATTACGTACAATTTTCAAATTTCTTGTACTTGCTAACTTTGCGACCTCGGGCAGCTATGTTACCATGGAGGAATCACACAAGATTTGACTTTTTAGGCTAGAACTGAAGTAGCACCAACTGTTTAACTCAAAATACAGTCAAGAAAGTGGCTCTGAAGCTGAGAAACGGGATCGACCATAAGCACTAATGTGAAATTACGTACAATTTTCAAATTTCTTGTACTTGCTAACTTTGCGACCTCGGGCAGCTATGTTACCATGGAGGAATCACACAAGATTTGACTTTTTAGGCTAGAACTGAAGTAGCACCAACTGTTTAACTCAAAATACAGTCAAGAAAGTGGCTCTGAAGCCGAGAAACGGGATCGACCATAAGCACTAATGTGAAATTACGTACAATTTTCAAATTTCTTGTACTTGCTAACTTTGCGACCTCGGGCAGCTATGTTACCATGGAGGAATCACACAAGATTTGACTTTTTAGGCTAGAACTGAAGTAGCACCAACTGTTTAACTCATAATACAGTCAAGAAAGTGGCTCTGAAGCCGAGAAACGGGATCGACCATAAGCACTAATGTGAAATTACGTACAATTTTCAAATTTCTTGTACTTGCTAACTTTGCGACCTCGGGCAGCTATGTTACCATGGAGGAACCACACAAGATTTGACTTTTTAGGCTAGAACTGAAGTAGCACCAACTGTTTAACTCAAAATACAGTCAAGAAAGTGGCTCTGAAGCCGAGAAACGGGATCGACCATAAGCACTAATGTGAAATTACGTACAATTTTCAAATTTCTTGTACTTGCTAACTTTGCGACCTCGGGCAGCTATGTTACCATGGAGGAACCACACAAGATTTGATTTTTTAGGCTAGAACTGAAGTAGCACCAACTGTTTAACTCAAAATACAGTCAAGAAAGTGGCTCTGAAGCCGAGAAACGGGATCGACCATAAGCACTAATGTGAAATTACGTACAATTTTCAAATTTCTTGTACTTGCTAACTTTGCGACCTCGGGCAGCTATGTTACCATGGAGGAATCACACAAGATTTGACTTTTTAGGCTAGAACTGAAGTAGCACCAACTGTTTAACTCAAAATACAGTCAAGAAAGTGGCTCTGAAGCCGAGAAACGGGATCGACCATAAGCACTAATGTGAAATTACATACAATTTTCAAATTTCTTGTACTTGCTAACTTTGCGACCTCGGGCAGCTATGTTACCATGGAGGAACCACACAAGATTTGACTTTTTAGGCTAGAACTGAAGTAGCTCCAACTGTTTAACTCAAAATACAGTCAAGAAAGTGGCTCTGAAGCCGAGAAACGGGATCGACCATAAGCACTAATGTGAAATTACGTACAATTTTCAAATTTCTTGTACTTGCTAACTTTGCGACCTCGGGCATCTATGTTACCATGGAGGAATCACACAAGATTTGACTTTTTAGGCTAGAACTGAAGTAGCACCAACTGTTTAACTCAAAATACAGTCAAGAAAGTGGCTCTGAAGCCGAGAAACGGGATCGACCATAAGCACTAATGTGAAATTACGTACAATTTTCAAATTTCTTGTACTTGCTAACTTTGCGACCTCGGGCAGCTATGTTACCATGGAGGAATCACACAAGATTTGCCTTTTTAGGCTAGAACTGAAGTAGCACCAACTGTTTAACTCAAAATACAGTCAAGAAAGTGGCTCTGAAGCCGAGAAACTGGATCGACCATAAGCACTAATGTGAAATTACGTACAATTTTCAAATTTCTTGTACTTGCTAACTTTGCGACCTCGGGCAGCTATGTTACCATGGAGGAACCACACAAGATTTGACTTTTTAGGCTAGAACTGAAGTAGCACCAACTGTTTAACTCAAAATACAGTCAAGAAAGTGGCTCTGAAGCCGAGAAACGGGATCGACCATAAGCACTAATGTGAAATTACGTACAATTTTCAAATTTCTTGTACTTGCTAACTTTGCGACCTCGGGCAGCTATGTTACCATGGAGGAACCACACAAGATTTGACTTTTTAGGCTAGAACTAAAGTAGCACCAACTGTTTAACTCAAAATACAGTCAAGAAAGTGGCTCTGAAGCCGAGAAACGCGATCGACCATAAGCACTAATGTGAAATTACGTACAATTTTCAAATTTCTTGTACTTGCTAACTTTGCGACATCGGGCAGCTATGTTACCATGGAGGAATCACACAAGATTTGACTTTTTAGGCTAGAACTGAAGTAGCACCAACTGTTTAACTCAAAATACAGTCAAGAAAGTAGCTCTGAAGCCGAGAAACGGGATCGACCATAAGCACTAATGTGAAATTACGTACAATTTTCAAATTTCTTGTACTTGCTAACTTTGCGACCTCGGGCAGCTATGTTACCATGGAGGAATCACACAAGATTTGACTTTTTAGGCTAGAACTGAAGTAGCACCAACTGTTTAACTCAAAATACAGTCAAGAAAGTGGCTCTGAAGCCGAGAAACGGGATCGACCATAAGCACTAATGTGAAATTACGTACAATTTTCAAATTTCTTGTACTTGCTAACTTTGCGACCTCGGGCAGCTATGTTACCATGGAGGAATCACACAAGATTTGACTTTTTAGGCTAGAACTGAAGTAGCACCAACTGTTTAACTCAAAATACAGTCAAGAAAGTGGCTCTGAAGCCGAGAAACGGGATCGACCATAAGCACTAATGTGAAATTACGTACAATTTTCAAATTTCTTGTACTTGCTAACTTTGCGACCTCGGGCAGCTATGTTACCATGGAGGAATCACACAAGATTTGACTTTTTAGGCTAGAACTGAAGTAGCACCAACTGCTTAACTCAAAATACAGTCAAGAAAGTGGTTCTGAAGCCGAGAAACGGGATCGACCATAAGCACTAATGTGAAATTACGTACAATTTTCAAATTTCTTGTACTTGCTAACTTTGCGACCTCGGGCAGCTATGTTACCATGGAGGAACCACACAAGATTTGACTTTTTAGGCTAGAACTGAAGTAGCACCAACTGTTTAACTCAAAATACAGTCAAGAAAGTGGCTCTGAAGCCGAGAAACGGGATCGACCATAAGCACTAATGTGAAATTACGTACAATTTTCAAATTTCTTGTACTTGCTAACTTTGCGACCTCGGGCAGCTATGTTACCATGGAGGAATCACACAAGATTTGACTTTTTAGGCTAGAACTGAAGTAGCACCAACTGTTTAACTCAAAATACAGTCAAGAAAGTGGCTCTGAAGCCGAGAAACGGGATCGACCATAAGCACTAATGTGAAATTACGTACAATTTTCAAATTTCTTGTACTTGCTAACTTTGCGACCTCGGGCAGCTATGTTACCATGGAGGAATCACACAAGATTTGACTTTATAGGTTAGAACTGAAGCCGCATCAACTGTTTAACTCAAAATACAGTCAAGAAAGTGGCTCTGAAGCCGAGAAACGGGATCGACCATAAGCACTAATGTGAAATTACGTACAATTTTCATTTCTTGTACTTGCTAACTTTGCGACCTCGGGCAGCTATGTTACCATGGAGGAATCACACAAGATTTGACTTTATAGGCTAGAACTGAAGTAGCACCAACTGTTTAACTCAAAATACAGTCAAGAAAGTGGCTCTGAAGCCGAGAAACGGGATCGACCATAAGCACTAATGTGAAATTACGTACAATTTTCAAATTTCTTGTACTTGCTAACTTTGCGACCTCGGGCAGCTATGTTACCATGGAGGAATCACACAAGATTTGACTTTTTAGGCTAGAACTGAAGTAGCACCAACTGTTTAACTCAAAATACAGTCAAGAAAGTGGCTCTGAAGCCGAGAAACGGGATCGACCATAAGCACTAATGTGAAATTACGTACAATTTTCAAATTTCTTGTACTTGCTAACTTTGCGACCTCGGGCAGCTATGTTACCATGGAGGAATCACACAAGATTTGACTTTTTAGGCTAGAACTGAAGTAGCACCAACTGTTTAACTCAAAATACAGTCAAGAAAGTGGCTCTGAAGCCGAGAAACGGGATCGACCATAAGCACTACCGTGAAATTACATGCAATTTTCCAAATTTCTTGTACTTGCTAACTTTGCGACCTCGGGCAGCTATGTTACCATGGAGGAATCACACAAGATTTGACGTTTTAGGCTAGAACTGAAGTAGCACCAACTGTTTAACTCAAAATACAGTCAAGAAAGTGGCTCTGAAGCCGAGAAACGGGATCGACCATAAGCACTACCGTGAAATTACATGCAATTTTCCAAATTTCTTGTACTTGCTAACTTTGCGACCTCGGGCAGCTATGTTACCATGGAGGAATCACACAAGATTTGACTTTTTAGGCTAGAACTGAAGTAGCACCAACTGTTTAACTCAAAATACAGTCAAGAAAGTGGCTCTGAAGCCGAGAAACGGGATCGACCATAAGCACTAATGTGAAATTACGAACAATTTTCAAATTTCTTGTACTTGCTAAATTTGCGACCTCGGGCAGCTATGTTACCATGGAGGAATCACACAAGATTTGACTTTTTAGGCTAGAACTGAAGTAGCACCAACTGTTTAACTCAAAATACAGTCAAGAAAGTGGCTCTGAAGCCGAGAAACGGGATCGACCATAAGCACTAATGTGAAATTACGTACAATTTTCAAATTTCTTGTACTTGCTAACTTTGGGACCTCGGGCAGCTATGTTACCACGGAGGAACCACACAAGATTTGACTTTTTAGGCTAGAACTGAAGTAGCACCAACTGTTTAACTCAAAATACAGTCAAGAAAGTGGCTCTGAAGCCGAGAAACGGGATCGACCATAAGCACTAATGTGAAATTACGTACAATTTTCAAATTTCTTGTACTTGCTAACTTTGCGACCTCGGGCAGCTATGTTACCATGGAGGAACCACACAAGATTTGACTTTTTAGTCTAGAACTGAGGTAGCACCAACTGTTTAACTCAAAATACAGTCAAGAAAGTGGCTCTGAAGCCGAGAAACGGGATCGACCATAAGCACTAATGTGAAATTACTTACAATTTTCAAATTTCTTGTACTTGCTAACTTTGCGACCTCGGGCAGCTATGTTACCATGGAGGAATCACACAAGATTTGACTTTTTAGGCTAGAACTGAAGTAGCACCAACTGTTTAACTCAAAATACAGTCAAGAAAGTGGCTCTGAAGCCGAGAAACGGGATCGACCATAAGCAATACCGTGAAATTACATGCAATTTTCAAATTTCTTGTACTTGCTAACTTTGCGACCTCGGGCAGCTATGTTACCATGGAGGAACCACACAAGATTTGACTTTTTAGGCTAGAACTGAGGTAGCACCAACTGTTTAACTCAAAATACAGTCAAGAAAGTGGCTCTGAAGCCGAGAAACGGGATCGACCATAAGCACTAATGTGAAATTACTTACAATTTTCAAATTTCTTGTACTTGCTAACTTTGCGACCTCGGGCAGCTATGTTACCATGGAGGAATCACACAAGATTTGACTTTTTAGGCTAGAACTGAAGTAGCACCAACTGTTTAACTCAAAATACAGTCAAGAAGGTGGCTCTGAAGCCGAGAAACGGGATCGACCATAAGCACTAATGTGAAATTACGTACAATTTTCAAATTTCTTGTACTTGCTAACTTTGCGACCTCGGGCAGCTATGTTACCATGGAGGAACCACACAAGATTTGACTTTTTAGGCTAGAACTGAAGTAGCACCAACTGTTTAACTCAAAATACAGTCAAGAAAGTGGCTCTGAAGCCGAGAAACGGGATCGACCATAAGCACTAATGTGAAATTACGTACAATTTTCAAATTTCTTGTACTTGCTAACTTTGCGACCTCGGGCAGCTATGTTACCATGGAGGAATCACACAAGATTTGACTTTTTAGGCTAGAACTGAAGTAGCACCAACTGTTTAACTCAAAATACAGTCAAGAAAGTAGCTCTGAAGCCGAGAAACGGGATCGACCATAAGCACTAATGTGAAATTACGTACAATTTTCAAATTTCTTGTACTTGCTAACTTTGCGACCTCGGGCAGCTATGTTACCATGGAGGAATCACACAAGATTTGACTTTTTAGGCTAGAACTGAAGTAGCACCAACTGTTTAACTCAAAATACAGTCAAGAAAGTAGCTCTGAAGCCGAGAAACGGGATCGACCATAAGCACTAATGTGAAATTACGTACAATTTTCAAATTTCTTGTACTTGCTAACTTTGCGACCTCGGGCAGCTATGTTACCATGGAGGAATCACACAAGATTTGACTTTTTAGGCTAGAACTGAAGTAGCACCAACTGTTTAACTCAAAATACAGTCAAGAAAGTGGCTCTGAAGCCGAGAAACGGGATCGACCATAAGCACTAATGTGAAATTACGTACAATTTTCAAATTTCTTGTACTTGCTAACTTTGCGACCTCGGGCAGCTATGTTACCATGGAGGAATCACACAAGATTTGACTTTTTAGGCTAGAACTGAAGTAGCACCAACTGTTTAACTCAAAATACAGTCAAGAAAGTGGCTCTGAAGCCGAGAAACGGGATCGACCATAAGCACTACCGTGAAATTACATGCAATTTTCAAATTTCTTGTACTTGCTAACTTTGCGACTTCGGGCAGCTATGTTACCATGGAGGAATCACACAAGATTTGACTTTTTAGGCTAGAACTGAAGTAGCACCAACTGTTTAACTCAAAATACAGTCAAGAAAGTGGCTCTGAAGCCGAGAAACGGGATCGACCATAAGCACTAATGTGAAATTACGTACAATTTTCAAATTTCTTGTACTTGCTAACTTTGCGACCTCGGGCAGCTATGTTACCATTGAGGAATCACACAAGATTTGACTTTTTAGGCTAGAACTGAAGTAGCACCAACTGTTTAACTCAAAATACAGTCAAGAAAGTGGCTCTGAAGCCGAGAAACGGGATCGACCATAAGCACTAATGTGAAATTACGTACAATTTTCAAATTTCTTGTACTTGCTAACTTTGCGACCTCGGGCAGCTATGTTACCATGGAGGAATCACACAAGATTTGACTTTTTAGGCTAGAACTGAAGTAGCACCAACTGTTTAACTCAAAATACAGTCAAGAAAGTGGCTCTGAAGCCGAGAAACGGGATCGACCATAAGCACTAATGTGAAATTACGTACAATTTTCAAATTTCTTGTACTTGCTAACTTTGCGACCTCGGGCAGCTATGTTACCATGGAGGAATCACACAAGATTTGACTTTTTAGGCTAGAACTGAAGTAGCACCAACTGTTTAACTCAAAATACAGTCAAGAAAGTGGCTCTGAAGCCGAGAAACGGGATCGACCATAAGCACTAATGTGAAATTACGTACAATTTTCAAATTTCTTGTACTTGCTAACTTTGCGACCTCGGGCAGCTATGTTACCATGGAGGAACCACACAAGATTTGACTTTTTAGGCTAGAACTGAAGTAGCACCAACTGTTTAACTCAAAATACAGTCAAGAAAGTGGCTCTGAAGCCGAGAAACGGGATCGACCATAAGCACTAATGTGAAATTACTTACAATTTTCAAATATCTTGTACTTGCCAACTTTGCGACCTCGGGCAGCTATGTTACCATGGAGGAATCACACAAGATTTGACTTTTTAGGCTAGAACTGAAGTAGCACCAACTGCTTAACTCAAAATACAGTCAAGAAAGTGGCTCTGAAGCCGAGAAACGGGATCGACCATAAGCACTAATGTGAAATTACGTACAATTTTCAAATTTCTTGTACTTGCTAACTTTGCGACCTCGGGCAGCTATGTTACCATGGAGGAATCACACAAGATTTGACTTTTTAGGCTAGAACTGAAGTAGCACCAACTGTTTAACTCAAAATACAGTCAAGAAAGTGGCTCTGAAGCCGAGAAACGGGATCGACCATAAGCACTAATGTGAAATTACGTACAATTTTCAAATTTCTTGTACTTGCTAACTTTGCGACCTCGGGCAGCTATGTTACCATGGAGGAACCACACAAGATTTGACTTTTTAGGCTAGAACTGAAGTAGCACCAACTGTTTAACTCAAAATACAGTCAAGAAAGTGGCTCTGAAGCCGAGAAACGGGATCGACCATAAGCACTAATGTGAAATTACGTACAATTTTCAAATTTCTTGTACTTGCTAACTTTGCGACCTCGGGCAGCTATGTTACCATGGAGGAATCACACAAGATTTGACTTTTTAGGCTAGAACTGAAGTAGCACCAACTGTTTAACTCAAAATACAGTCAAGAAAGTGGCTCTGAAGCCGAGAAACGGGATCGACCATAAGCACTAATGTGAAATTACGTACAATTTTCAAATTTCTTGTACTTGCTAACTTTGCGACCTCGGGCAGCTATGTTACCATGGAGGAATCACACAAGATTTGACTTTTTAGGCTAGAACTGAAGTAGCACCAACTGTTTAACTCAAAATACAGTCAAGAAAGTGGCTCTGAAGCCGAGAAACGGGATCGACCATAAGCACTAATGTGAAATTACGTACAATTTTCAAATTTCTTGTACTTGCTAACTTTGCGACCTCGGGCAGCTATGTTACCATGGAGGAATCACACAAGATTTGACTTTTTAGGCTAGAACTGAAGTAGCACCAACTGTTTAACTCAAAACACAGTCAAGAAAGTGGCTCTGAAGCCGAGAAACGGGATCGACCATAAGCACTAATGTGAAAATACGTACAATTTTCAAATTTCTTGTACTTGCTAACTTTGCGACCTCGGGCAGCTATGTTACCATGGAGGAACCACACAAGATTTGACTTTTTAGGCTAGAACTGAAGTAGCTCCAACTGTTTAACTCAAAATACAGTCAAGAAAGTGGCTCTGAAGCCGAGAAACGGGATCGACCATAAGCACTAATGTGAAATTACGTACAATTTTCAAATTTCTTGTACTTGCTAACTTTGCGACCTCGGGCAGCTATGTTACCATGGAGGAATCACACAAGATTTTACTTTTTCGGCTAGAACTGAAGTAGCACCAACTGTTTAACTCAAAATACAGTCAAGAAAGTGGCTCTGAAGCCGAGAAACGGGATCGACCATAAGCACTAATGTGAAATTACGTACAATTTTCAAATTTCTTGTACTTGCTAACTTTGCGACCTCGGGCAGCTATGTTACCATGGAGGAATCACACAAGATTTGACTTTTTAGGCTAGAACTGAAGTAGCACCAACTGTTTAACGCAAAATACAGTCAAGAAAGTAGCTCTGAAGCCGAGAAACGGGATCGACCATAAGCACTAATGTGAAATTACGTACAATTTTCAAATTTCTTGTACTTGCTAACTTTGCGACCTCGGGCAGCTATGTTACCATGGAGGAATCACACAAGATTTGACTTTTTAGGCTAGAACTGAAGTAGCACCAACTATTTAACTCAAAATACAGTCAAGAAAGTAGCTCTGAAGCCGAGAAACGGGATCGACCATAAGCACTAATGTGAAATTACGTACAATTTTCAAATTTCTTGTACTTGCTAACTTTGCGACCTCGGGCAGCTATGTTACCATAGAGGAATCACACAAGATTTTACTTTTTCGGCTAGAACTGAAGTAGCACCAACTGTTTAACTCAAAATACAGTCAAGAAAGTGGCTCTGAAGCCGAGAAACGGGATCGACCATAAGCACTAATGTGAAATTACGTACAATTTTCAAATTTCTTGTACTTGCTAACTTTGCGACCTCGGGCAGCTATGTTACCATGGAGGAATCACACAAGATTTGACTTTTTAGGCTAGAACTGAAGTAGCACCAACTGCTTAACGCAAAATACAGTCAAGAAAGTGGCTCTGAAGCAGCCGAGAAACGGGATCGACCATAAGCACTAATGTGAAATTACGTACAATTTTCAAATTTCTTGTACTTGCTAACTTTGCGACCTCGGGCAGCTATGTTACCATGGAGGAATCACACAAGATTTGACTTTTTAGGCTAGAACTGAAGTAGCACCAACTGTTTAACTCAAAATACAGTCAAGAAAGTGGGTCTGAAGCCGAGAAACGGGATCGACCATAAGCACTAATGTGAAATTACGTACAATTTTCAAATTTCTTGTACTTGCTAACTTTGCGACCTCGGGCAGCTATGTTACCATGGAGGAACCACACAAGATTTGACTTTTTAGGCTAGAACTGAAGTAGCACCAACTGTTTAACTCAAAATACATTCAAGAAAGTGGCTCTGAAGCCGAGAAACGGGATCGACCATAAGCACTAATGTGAAATTACGTACAATTTTCAAATTTCTTGTACTTGCTAACTTTGCGACCTCGGGCAGCTATGTTACCATGGAGGAATCACACAAGATTTGACTTTTTAGGCTAGAACTGAAGTAGCACCAACTGTTTAACTCAAAATACAGTCAAGAAAGTAGCTCTGAAGCCGAGAAACGGGATCGACCATAAGCACTAATGTGAAATTACGTACAATTTTCAAATTTCTTGTACTTGCTAACTTTGCGACCTCGGGCAGCTATGTTACCATGGAGGAATCACACAAGATTTGACTTTTTAGGCTAGAACTGAAGTAGCACCAACTATTTAACTCAAAATACAGTCAAGAAAGTAGCTCTGAAGCCGAGAAACGGGATCGACCATAAGCACTAATGTGAAATTACGTACAATTTTCAAATTTCTTGTACTTGCTAACTTTGCGACCTCGGGCAGCTATGTTACCATAGAGGAATCACACAAGATTTGACTTTTTAGGCTAGAACTGAAGTAGCACCAACTGTTTAACTCAAAATACAGTCAAGAAAGTGGCTCTGAAGCCGAGAAACGGGATCGACCATAAGCACTAATGTGAAATTACCTACAATTTTCAAATTTCTTGTACTTGCTAACTTTGCGACCTCGGGCAGCTATGTTACCATGGAGGAACCACACAAGATTTGACTTTTTAGGCTAGAACTGAAGTAGCACCAACTGTTTAACTCAAAATACAGTCAAGAAAGTGGCTCTGAAGCCGAGAAACGGGATCGACCATAAGCACTAATGTGAAATTACGTACAATTTTCAAATTTCTTGTACTTGCTAACTTTGCGACCTCGGGCAGCTATGTTACCATGGAGGAATCACACAAGATTTGACTTTTTAGGCTAGAACTGAAGTAGCACCAACTGTTTAACTCAAAATACAGTCAAGAAAGTGGCTCTGAAGCCGAGAAACGGGATCGACCATAAGCACTAATGTGAAATTACCTACAATTTTCAAATTTCTTGTACTTGCTAACTTTGCGACCTCGGGCAGCTATGTTACCATGGAGGAACCACACAAGATTTGACTTTTTAGGCTAGAACTGAAGTAGCACCAACTGTTTAACTCAAAATACAGTCAAGAAAGTAGATCTGAAGCCGAGAAACGGGATCGACCATAAGCACTACCGTGAAATTACATGCAATTTTCAAATTTCTTGTACTTGCTAACTTTGCGACCTCGGGCAGCTATGTTACCATGGAGGAATCACACAAGATTTGAATTTTTAGGCTAGAACTGAAGTAGCGCCAACGGTTTAATTCAAAATACAGTCAAGAAAGTAGCTCTGAAGCCGAGAAACGGGATCGACCATAAGCACTACCGTGAAATTACATGCAATTTTCAAATTTCTTGTACTTGCTAACTTTGCGACCTCGGGCAGCTATGTTACCATGGAGGAATCACACAAGATTTGACTTTTTAGGCTAGAACTGAAGTAGCACCAACTGTTTAACTCAAAATACAGTCAAGAAAGTGGCTCTGAAGCCGAGAAACAGGATCGACCATAAGCACTAATGTGAAATTACGTACAATTTTCAAATTTCTTGTACTTGCTAACTTTGCGACCTCGGGCAGCTATGTTACCATGGAGGAACCACACAAGATTTGACTTTTTAGGCTAGAACTGAAGTAGCACCAACTGTTTACCTCAAAATACAGTCAAGAAAGTAGCTCTGAAGCCGAGAAACGGCATCGACCATAAGCACTACCGTGAAATTACATGCAATTTTCAAATTTCTTGTACTTGCTAACTTTGCGACCTCGGGCAGCTATGTTACCATGGAGGAATCACACAAGATTTGACTTTTTAGGCTAGAACTGAAGTAGCACCAACTGTTTAACTCAAAATACAGTCAAGAAAGTAGCTCTGAAGCCGAGAAACGGGATCGACCATAAGCACTAATGTGAAATTACGTACAATTTTCAAATTTCTTGTACTTGCTAACTTTGCGACCTCGGGCAGCTATGTTACCATGGAGGAACCACACAAGATTTGACTTTTTAGGCTAGAACTGAAGTAGCACCAACTGTTTAACTCAAAATACAGTCAAGAAAGTGGCTCTGAAGCCGAGAAACGGGATCGACCATAAGCACTAATGTGAAATTACGTACAATTTTCAAATTTCTTGTACTTGCTAACTTTGCGACCTCGGGCAGCTATGTTACCATGGAGGAATCACACAAGATTTGACTTTTTAGGCTAGAACTGAAGTAGCACCAACTGTTTAACTCAAAATACAGTCAAGAAAGTGGCTCTGAAGCCGAGAAAGGGGATCGACCATAAGCACTAATGTGAAATTACGTACAATTTTCAAATTTCTTGTACTTGCTAACTTTGCGACCTCGGGCAGCTATGTTACCATGGAGGAATCACACAAGATTTGACTTTTTAGGCTAGAACTGAAGTAGCACCAACTGTTTAACTCAAAATACAGTCAAGAAAGTGGCTCTGAAGCCGAGAAACGGGATCGACCATAAGCACTAATGTGAAATTACGTACAATTTTCAAATTTCTTGTACTTGCTAATTTGCGACCTCGGGCAGCTATGTTACCATGGAGGAATCACACAAGATTTGACTTTTTAGGCTAGAACTGAAGTAGCACCAACTGTTTAACTCAAAATACAGTCAAGAAAGTGGCTCTGAAGCCGAGAAACGGGATCGACCATAAGCACTAATGTGAAATTACGTACAATTTTCAAATTTCTTGTACTTGCTAACTTTGCGACCTCGGGCAGCTATGTTACCATGGAGGAATCACACAAGATTTGACTTTTTAGGCTAGAACTGAAGTAGCACCAACTGTTTAACTCAAAATACAGTCAAGAAAGTGGCTCTGAAGCCGAGAAACGGGATCGTCCATAAGCACTAATGTGAAATTACGTACAATTTTCAAATTTCTTGTACTTGCTAACTTTGCGACCTCGGGCAGCTATGTTACCATGGAGGAATCACACAAGATTTGACTTTTTAGGCTAGAACTGAAGTAGCACCAACTGTTTAACTCAAAATACAGTCAAGAAAGTGGCTCTGAAGCCGAGAAACGGGATCGACCATAAGCACTAATGTGAAATTACGTACAATTTTCAAATTTCTTGTACTTGCTAACTTTGCGACCTCGGGCAGCTATGTTACCATGGAGGAATCACACAAGATTTGACTTTTTAGGCTAGAACTGAAGTAGCACCAACTGTTTAACTCAAAATACAGTCAAGAAAGTAGCTCTGAAGCCGAGAAACGGGATCGACCATAAGCACTAATGTGAAATTACGTACAATTTTCAAATTTCTTGTACTTGCTAACTTTGCGACCTCGGGCAGCTATGTTACCATGGAGGAACCACACAAGATTTGACTTTTTAGGCTAGAACTGAAGTAGCACCAACTGTTTAACTCAAAATACAGTCAAGAAAGTAGCTCTGAAGCCGAGAAACGGGATCGACCATAAGCACTACCGTGAAATTACATGCAATTTTCAAATTTCTTGTACTTGCTAACTTTGCGACCTCGGGCAGCTATGTTACCATGGAGGAATCACACAAGATTTGACTTTTTAGGCTAGAACTGAAGTAGCACCAACTGTTTAACTCAAAATACAGTCAAGAAAGTGGCTCTGAAGCCGAGAAACGGGATCGACCATAAGCACTAATGTGAAATTACGTACAATTTTCAAATTTCTTGTACTTGCTAACTTTGCGACCTCGGGCAGCTATGTTACCATGGAGGAATCACACAAGATTTGACTTTTTAGGCTAGAACTGAAGTAGCACCAACTGTTTAATTCAAAATACAGTCAAGAAAGTGGCTCTGAAGCCGAGAAACGGGATCGACCATAAGCACTAATGTGAAATTACGTACAATTTTCAAATTTCTTGTACTTGCTAACTTTGCGACCTCGGGCAGCTATGTTACCATGGAGGAATCACACAAGATTTGACTTTTTAGGCTAGAACTGAAGTAGCACCAACTGTTTAACTCAAAATACAGTCAAGAAAGTGGCTCTGAAGCCGAGAAACGGGATCGACCATAAGCACTAATGTGAAATTACGTACAATTTTCAAATTTCTTGTACTTGCTAACTTTGCGACCTCGGGCAGCTATGTTACCATGGAGGAATCACACAAGATTTGACTTTTTAGGCTAGAACTGAAGTAGCACCAACTGTTTAACTCAAAATACAGTCAAGAAAGTGGCTCTGAAGCCGAGAAACGGGATCGACCATAAGCACTAATGTGAAATTACGTACAATTTTCAAATTTCTTGTACTTGCTAACTTTGCGACCTCGGGCAGCTATGTTACCATGGAGGAATCACACAAGATTTGACTTTTTAGGCTAGAACTGAAGTAGCACCAACTGTTTAACTCAAAATACAGTCAAGAAAGTAGCTCTGAAGCCGAGAAACGGGATCGACCATAAGCACTAATGTGAAATTACGTACAATTTTCAAATTTCTTGTACTTGCTAACTTTGCGACCTCGGGCAGCTATGTTACCATGGAGGAACCACACAAGATTTGACTTTTTAGGCTAGAACTGAAGTAGCACCAACTGTTTAACTCAAAATACAGTCAAGAAAGTAGCTCTGAAGCCGAGAAACGGGATCGACCATAAGCACTACCGTGAAATTACATGCAATTTTCAAATTTCTTGTACTTGCTAACTTTGCGACCTCGGGCAGCTATGTTACCATGGAGGAATCACACAAGATTTGACTTTTTAGGCTAGAACTGAAGTAGCACCAACTGTTTAACTCAAAATACAGTCAAGAAAGTGGCTCTGAAGCCGAGAAACGGGATCGACCATAAGCACTAATGTGAAATTACGTACAATTTTCAAATTTCTTGTACTTGCTAACTTTGCGACCTCGGGCAGCTATGTTACCATGGAGGAATCACACAAGATTTGACTTTTTAGGCTAGAACTGAAGTAGCACCAACTGTTTAACTCAAAATACAGTCAAGAAAGTGGCTCTGAAGCCGAGAAACGGGATCGACCATAAGCACTAATGTGAAATTACGTACAATTTTCAAATTTCTTGTACTTGCTAACTTTGCGACCTCGGGCAGCTATGTTACCATGGAGGAACCACACAAGATTTGACTTTTTAGGCTAGAACTGAAGTAGCACCAACTGTTTAACTCAAAATACAGTCAAGAAAGTGGCTCTGAAGCCGAGAAACGGGATCGACCATAAGCACTAATGTGAAATTACGTACAATTTTCAAATTTCTTGTACTTGCTAACTTTGCGACCTCGGGCAGCTATGTTACCATGGAGGAATCACACAAGATTTGACTTTTTAGGCTAGAACTGAAGTAGCACCAACTGTTTAACTCAAAATACAGTCAAGAAAGTGGCTCTGAAGCCGAGAAACGGGATCGACCATAAGCACTACTGTGAAATTACGTACAATTTTCAAATTTCTTGTACTTGCTAACTTTGCGACCTCGGGCAGCTATGTTACCATGGAGGAATCACACAAGATTTGACTTTTTAGGCTAGAACTGAAGTAGCACCAACTGTTTAACTCAAAATACAGTCAAGAAAGTGGCTCTGAAGCCGAGAAACGGGATCGACCATAAGCACTAATGTGAAATTACGTACAATTTTCAAATTTCTTGTACTTGCTAACTTTGCGACCTCGGGCAGCTATGTTACCATGGAGGAACCACACAAGATTTGACTTTTAAGGCTAGAACCATAAGCACTAATGTCAAATTACGTACAATTTTCAAATTTCTTGTACTTGCTAACTTTGCGACCTCGGGCAGCTAAGTTACCATGGAGGAATCACACAAGATTTGACTTTATAGGCTAGAACTGAAGTAGCACCAACTGTTTAACTCAAAATACAGTCAAGAAAGTGGCTCTGAAGCCGAGAAACGGGATCGACCATAAGCACTAATGTGAAATTACGTACAATTTTCAAATTTCTTGTACTTGCTAACTTTGCGACCTCGGGCAGCTATGTTACCATGGAGGAATCACACAAGATTTGACTTTTTAGGCTAGAACTGAAGTAGCACCAACTGTTTAACTCAAAATACAGTCAAGAAAGTGGCTCTGAAGCCGAGAAACGGGATCGACCATAAGCACTAATGTGAAATTACGTACAATTTTCAAATTTCTTGTACTTGCTAACTTTGCGACCTCGGGCAGCTATGTTACCATGGAGGAATCACACAAGATTTGACTTTTTAGGCTAGAACTGAAGTAGCACCAACTGTTTAACTCAAAATACAGTCAAGAAAGTGGCTCTGAAGCCGAGAAACGGGATCGACCATAAGCACTACCGTGAAATTACATGCAATTTTCCAAATTTCTTGTACTTGCTAACTTTGCGACCTCGGGCAGCTATGTTACCATGGAGGAATCACACAAGATTTGACGTTTTAGGCTAGAACTGAAGTAGCACCAACTGTTTAACTCAAAATACAGTCAAGAAAGTGGCTCTGAAGCCGAGAAACGGGATCGACCATAAGCACTACCGTGAAATTACATGCAATTTTCCAAATTTCTTGTACTTGCTAACTTTGCGACCTCGGGCAGCTATGTTACCATGGAGGAATCACACAAGATTTGACGTTTTAGGCTAGAACTGAAGTAGCACCAACTGTTTAACTCAAAATACAGTCAAGAAAGTGGCTCTGAAGCCGAGAAACGGGATCGACCATAAGCACTAATGTGAAATTACGTACAATTTTCAAATTTCTTGTACTTGCTAACTTTGCGACCTCGGGCAGCTATGTTACCATGGAGGAATTACACAAGATTTGACTTTTTAGGCTAGAACTGAAGTAGCACCAACTGTTTAACTCAAAATACAGTCAAGAAAGTGGCTCTGAAGCCGAGAAACGGGATCGACCATAAGCACTACCGTGAAATTACATGCAATTTTCAAATTTCTTGTACTTGCTAACTTTGCGACCTCGGGCAGCTATGTTACCATGGAGGAATCACACAAGATTTGACTTTTTAGGCTAGAACTGAAGTAGCACCAACTGTTTAACTCAAAATACAGTCAAGAAAGTGGCTCTGAAGCCGAGAAACGGGATCGACCATAAGCACTAATGTGAAATTACGTACAATTTTCAAATTTCTTGTACTTGCTAACTTTGCGACCTCGGGCAGCTATGTTACCATGGAGGAACCACACAAGATTTGACTTTTTAGGCTAGAACTGAAGTAGCACCAACTGTTTAACTCAAAATACAGTCAAGAAAGTGGCTCTGAAGCCGAGAAACGGGATCGACCATAAGCACTAATGTGAAATTACGTACAATTTTCAAATTTCTTGTACTTGCTAACTTTGCGACCTCGGGCAGCTATGTTACCATGGAGGAATCACACAAGATTTGACTTTTTAGGCTAGAACTGAAGTAGCACCAACTGTTTAACTCAAAATACAGTCAAGAAAGTGGCTCTGAAGCCGAGAAACGGGATCGACCATAAGCACTAATGTGAAATTACGTACAATTTTCAAATTTCTTGTACTTGCTAACTTTGCGACCTCGGGCAGCTATGTTACCATGGAGGAACCACACAAGATTTGACTTTTTAGGCTAGAACTGAAGTAGCACCAACTGTTTAACTCAAAATACAGTCAAGAAAGTGGCTCTGAAGCCGAGAAACGGGATCGACCATAAGCACTAATGTGAAATTACGTACAATTTTCAAATTTCTTGTACTTGCTAACTTTGCGACCTCGGGCAGCTATGTTACCATGGAGGAATCACACAAGATTTGACTTTTTAGGCTAGAACAGAAGTAGCACCAACTGTTTAACTCAAAATACAGTCAAGAAAGTGGCTCTGAAGCCGAGAAACGGGATCGACCATAAGCACTAATGTGAAATTACGTACAATTTTCAAATTTCTTGTACTTGCTAACTTTGCGACCTCGGGCAGCTATGTTACCATGGAGGAATCACACAAGATTTGACTTTTTAGGCTAGAACTGAAGTAGCACCAACTGTTTAACTCAAAATACAGTCAAGAAAGTGGCTCTGAAGCCGAGAAACGGGATCGACCATAAGCACTAATGTGAAATTACGTACAATTTTCAAATTTCTTGTACTTGCTAACTTTGCGACCTCGGGCAGCTATGTCACCATGGAGGAATCACACAAGATTTGACTTTTTAGGCTAGAACTGAAGTAGCACCAACTGTTTAACTCAAAATACAGTCAAGAAAGTGGCTCTGAAGCCGAGAAACGGGATCGACCATAAGCACTAATGTGAAATTACGTACAATTTTCAAATTTCTTGTACTTGCTAACTTTGCGACCTCGGGCAGCTATGTTACCATGGAGGAACCACAAAAGATTTGACTTTTTAGGCTAGAACTGAAGTAGCACCAACTGTTTAACTCAAAATACAGGCAAGAAAGTGGCTCTGAAGCCGAGAAACGGGATCGACCATAAGCACTACCGTGAAATTACATGCAATTTTCAAATTTCTTGTACTTGCTAACTTTGCGACCTCGGGCAGCTATGTTACCATGGAGGAATCACACAAGATTTGACTTTTTAGGCTAGAACTGAAGTAGCACCAACTGTTTAACTCAAAATACAGTCAAGAAAGTGGCTCTGAAGCCGAGAAACGGGATCGACCATAAGCACTAATGTGAAATTACGTACAATTTTCAAATTTCTTGTACTTGCTAACTTTGCGACCTCGGGCAGCTATGTTACCATGGAGGAATCACACAAGATTTGACTTTTTAGGCTAGAACTGAAGTAGCACCAACTGTTTAACTCAAAATACAGTCAAGAAAGTGGCTCTGAAGCCGAGAAACGGGATCGACCATAAGCACTACCGTGAAATTACATGCAATTTTCAAATTTCTTGTACTTGCTAACTTTGCGACCTCGGGCAGCTATGTTACCATGGAGGAACCACACAAGATTTGACTTTTTAGGCTAGAACTGAAGTAGCACCAACTGTTTAACTCAAAATACAGTCAAGAAAGTGGCTCTGAAGCCGAGAAACGGGATCGACCATAAGCACTAATGTGAAATTACGTACAATTTTCAAATTTCTTGTACTTGCTAACTTTGCGACCTCGGGCAGCTATGTTACCATGGAGGAACCACACAAGATTTGACTTTTTAGGCTAGAACTGAAGTAGCACCAACTGTTTAACTCAAAATACAGTCAAGAAAGTGGCTCTGAAGCCGAGAAACGGGATCGACCATAAGCACTACCGTGAAATTACATGCAATTTTCAAATTTCTTGTACTTGCTAACTTTGCGACCTCGGGCAGCTATGTTACCATGGAGGAATCACACAAGATTTGACTTTTTAGGCTAGAACTGAAGTAGCACCAACTGTTTAACTCAAAATACAGTCAAGAAAGTGGCTCTGAAGTAGAGAAACGGGATCGACCATAAGCACTGATGTGAAATTACGTACAATTTTCAAATTTCTTGTACTTGCTAACTTTGCGACCTCGGGCAGCTATGTCACCATGGAGGAATCACACAAGATTTGACTTTTTAGGCTAGAACTGAAGTAGCACCAACTGTTTAACTCAAAATACAGTCAAGAAAGTGGCTCTGAAGCCGAGAAACGGGATCGACCATAAGCACTAATGTGAAATTACGTACAATTTTCAAATTTCTTGTACTTGCTAACTTTGCGACCTCGGGCAGCTATGTTACCATGGAGGAATCACACAAGATTTGACTTTTTAGGCTAGAACTGAAGTAGCACCAACTGTTTAACTCAAAATACAGTCAAGAAAGTGGCTCTGAAGCCGAGAAACGGGATCGACCATAAGCACTAATGTGAAATTACGTACAATTTTCAAATTTCTTGTACTTGCTAACTTTGCGACCTCGGGCAGCTATGTTACCATGGAGGAACCACAAAAGATTTGACTTTTTAGGCTAGAACTGAAGTAGCACCAACTGTTTAACTCAAAATACAGGCAAGAAAGTGGCTCTGAAGCCGAGAAACGGGATCGACCATAAGCACTACCGTGAAATTACATGCAATTTTCAAATTTCTTGTACTTGCTAACTTTGCGACCTCGGGCAGCTATGTTACCATGGAGGAATCACACAAGATTTGACTTTTTAGGCTAGAACTGAAGTAGCACCAACTGTTTAACTCAAAATACAGTCAAGAAAGTGGCTCTGAAGCCGAGAAACGGGATCGACCATAAGCACTAATGTGAAATTACGTACAATTTTCAAATTTCTTGTACTTGCTAACTTTGCGACCTCGGGCAGCTATGTTACCATGGAGGAATCACACAAGATTTGACTTTTTAGGCTAGAACTGAAGTAGCACCAACTGTTTAACTCAAAATACAGTCAAGAAAGTGGCTCTGAAGCCGAGAAACGGGATCGACCATAAGCACTACCGTGAAATTACATGCAATTTTCAAATTTCTTGTACTTGCTAACTTTGCGACCTCGGGCAGCTATGTTACCATGGAGGAACCACACAAGATTTGACTTTTTAGGCTAGAACTGAAGTAGCACCAACTGTTTAACTCAAAATACAGTCAAGAAAGTGGCTCTGAAGCCGAGAAACGGGATCGACCATAAGCACTAATGTGAAATTACGTACAATTTTCAAATTTCTTGTACTTGCTAACTTTGCGACCTCGGGCAGCTATGTTACCATGGAGGAACCACACAAGATTTGACTTTTTAGGCTAGAACTGAAGTAGCACCAACTGTTTAACTCAAAATACAGTCAAGAAAGTGGCTCTGAAGCCGAGAAACGGGATCGACCATAAGCACTACCGTGAAATTACATGCAATTTTCAAATTTCTTGTACTTGCTAACTTTGCGACCTCGGGCAGCTATGTCACCATGGAGGAACCACACAAGATTTGACTTTTTAGGCTAGAACTGAAGTAGCACCAACTGTTTAACTCAAAATACAGTCAAGAAAGTGGCTCTGAAGCCGAGAAACGGGATCGACCATAAGCACTAATGTGAAATTACGTACAATCTTCAAATTTCTTGTACTTGCTAACTTTGCGACCTCGGGCAGCTATGTTACCATGGAGGAACCACAAAAGATTTGACTTTTTAGGCTAGAACTGAAGTAGCACCAACTGTTTAACTCAAAATACAGGCAAGAAAGTGGCTCTGAAGCCGAGAAACGGGATCGACCATAAGCACTACCGTGAAATTACATGCAATTTTCAAATTTCTTGTACTTGCTAACTTTGCGACCTCGGGCAGCTATGTTACCATGGAGGAATCACACAAGATTTGACTTTTTAGGCTAGAACTGAAGTAGCACCAACTGTTTAACTCAAAATACAGTCAAGAAAGTGGCTCTGAAGCCGAGAAACGGGATCGACCATAAGCACTAATATGAAATTACGTACAATTTTCAAATTTCTTGTACTTGCTAACTTTGCGACCTCGGGCAGCTATGTTACCATGGAGGAATCACACAAGATTTGACTTTTTAGGCTAGAACTGAAGTAGCACCAACTGTTTAACTCAAAATACAGTCAAGAAAGTGGCTCTGAAGCCGAGAAACGGGATCGACCATAAGCACTACCGTGAAATTACATGCAATTTTCAAATTTCTTGTACTTGCTAACTTTGCGACCTCGGGCAGCTATGTTACCATGGAGGAACCACACAAGATTTGACTTTTTAGGCTAGAACTGAAGTAGCACCAACTGTTTAACTCAAAATACAGTCAAGAAAGTGGCTCTGAAGCCGAGAAACGGGATCGACCATAAGCACTAATGTGAAATTACGTACAATTTTCAAATTTCTTGTACTTGCTAACTTTGCGACCTCGGGCAGCTATGTTACCATGGAGGAACCACACAAGATTTGACTTTTTAGGCTAGAACTGAAGTAGCACCAACTGTTTAACTCAAAATACAGTCAAGAAAGTGGCTCTGAAGCCGAGAAACGGGATCGACCATAAGCACTACCGTGAAATTACATGCAATTTTCAAATTTCTTGTACTTGCTAACTTTGCGACCTCGGGCAGCTATGTTACCATGGAGGAATCACACAAGATTTGACTTTTTAGGCTAGAACTGAAGTAGCACCAACTGTTTAACTCAAAATACAGTCAAGAAAGTGGCTCTGAAGTAGAGAAACGGGATCGACCATAAGCACTGATGTGAAATTACGTACAATTTTCAAATTTCTTGTACTTGCTAACTTTGCGACCTCGGGCAGCTATGTTACCATGGAGGAATCACACAAGATTTGACTTTTTAGGCTAGAACTGAAGTAGCGCCAACTGTTTAATTCAAAATACAGTCAAGAAAGTAGCTCTGAAGCCGAGAAACGGGATCGACCATAAGCACTACCGTGAAATTACATGCAATTTTCAAATTTCTTGTACTTGCTAACTTTGCGACCTCGGGCAGCTATGTTACCATGGAGGAATCACACAAGATTTGACTTTATAGGTTAGAACTGAAGCCGCATCAACTGTTTAACTCAAAATACAGTCAAGAAAGTGGCTCTGAAGCCGAGAAACGGGATCGACCATAAGCACTAATGTGAAATTACGTACAATTTTCAAATTTCTTGTACTTGCTAACTTTGCGACCTCGGGCAGCTATGTTACCATGGAGGAACCACACAAGATTTGACTTTTTAGGCTAGAACTGAAGTAGCACCAACTGTTTAACTCAAAATACAGTCAAGAAAGTGGCTCTGAAGCCGAGAAACGGGATCGACCATAAGCACTAATGTGAAGTTACGTACAATTTTCAAATTTCTTATACTTGCTAACTTTGCGACCTCGGGCAGCTATGTTACCATGGAGGAACCACACAAGATTTGACTTTTTAGGCTAAAACTGAAGTAGCACCAACTGTTTAACTCAAAATACAGTCAAGAAAGTGGCTCTGAAGCCGAGAAACGGGATCGACCATAAGCACTAATGTGAAATTACGTACAATTTTCAAATTTCTTGTACTTGCTAACTTTGCGACCTCGGGCAGCTATGTTACCATGGAGGAATCACACAAGATTTGACTTTATAGGCTAGAACTGAAGCCGCGCCAACTGTTTAACTCAAAATACAGTCAAGAAAGTGGCTCTGAAGCTGAGAAACGGGATCGACCATAAGCACTAATGTGAAATTACGTACAATTTTCAAATTTCTTGTACTTGCTAACTTTGCGACCTCGGGCAGCTATGTTACCATGGAGGAATCACACAAGATTTGACTTTTTAGGCTAGAACTGAAGTAGCACCAACTGTTTAACTCAAAATACAGTCAAGAAAGTGGCTCTGAAGCCGAGAAACGGGATCGACCATAAGCACTAATGTGAAATTACGTACAATTTTCAAATTTCTTGTACTTGCTAACTTTGCGACCTCGGGCCGCTATGTTACCATGGAGGAATCACACAAGATTTGACTTTTTAGGCTAGAACTGAAGTAGCACCAACTGTTTAACTCAAAATACAGTCAAGAAAGTGGCTCTGAAGCTGAGAAACGGGATCGACCATAAGCACTAATGTGAAATTACGTACAATTTTCAAATTTCTTGTACTTGCTAACTTTGCGACCTCGGGCAGCTATGTTACCATGGAGGAATCACACAAGATTTGACTTTTTAGGCTCTGAAGCCGAGAAACGGGATCGACCATAAGCACTAATGTGAAATTACGTACAATTTTCAAATTTCTTGTACTTGCTAACTTTGCGACCTCGGGCAGCTATGTTACCATGGAGGAATCACACAAGATTTGACTTTTTAGGCTAGAACTGAAGTAGCACCAACTGTTTAACTCAAAATACAGTCAAGAAAGTGGCTCTGAAGCCGAGAAACGGGATCGACCATAAGCACTAATGTGAAATTACGTACAATTTTCAAATTTCTTGTACTTGCTAACTTTGCGACCTCGGGCAGCTATGTTACCATGGAGGAACCACACAAGATTTGACTTTTTAGGCTAGAACTGAAGTAGCACCAACTGTTTAACTCAAAATACAGTCAAGAAAGTGGCTCTGAAGCCGAGAAACGGGATCGACCATAAGCACTAATGTGAAATTACGTACAATTTTCAAATTTCTTGTACTTGCTAACTTTGCGACCTCGGGCAGCTATGTTACCATGGAGGAATCACACAAGATTTGACTTTTTAGGCTAGAACTGAAGTAGCACCAACTGTTTAACTCAAAATACAGTCAAGAAAGTGGCTCTGAAGCCGAGAAACGGGATCGACCATAAGCACTAATGTGAAATTACGTACAATTTTCAAATTTCTTGTACTTGCTAACTTTGCGACCTCGGGCAGCTATGTTACCATGGAGGAATCACACAAGATTTGACTTTTTAGGCTAGAACTGAAGTAGCACCAACTGTTTAACTCAAAATACAGTCAAGAAAGTGGCTCTGAAGCCGAGAAACGGGATCGACCATAAGCACTAATGTGAAATTACGTACAATTTTCAAATTTCTTGTACTTGCTAACTTTGCGACCTCGGGCAGCTATGTTACCATGGAGGAATCACACAAGATTTGACTTTTTAGGCTAGAACTGAAGTAGCACCAACTGTTTAACTCAAAATACAGTCAAGAAAGTGGCTCTGAAGCCGAGAAACGGGATCGACCATAAGCACTAATGTGAAATTACGTACAATTTTCAAATTTCTTGTACTTGCTAACTTTGCGACCTCGGGCAGCTATGTTACCATGGAGGAACCACACAAGATTTGACTTTTTAGGCTAGAACTGAAGTAGCACCAACTGTTTAACTCAAAATACAGTCAAGAAAGTGGCTCTGAAGCCGAGAAACGGGATCGACCATAAGCACTAATGTGAAATTACGTACAATTTTCAAATTTCTTGTACTTGCTAACTTTGCGACCTCGGGCAGCTATGTTACCATGGAGGAATCACACAAGATTTGACTTTTTAGGCTAGAACTGAAGTAGCACCAACTGTTTAACTCAAAATACAGTCAAGAAAGTGGCTCTGAAGCCGAGAAACGGGATCGACCATAAGCACTACCGTGAAATTACATGCAATTTTCAAATTTCTTGTACTTGCTAACTTTGCGACCTCGGGCAGCTATGTTACCATGGAGGAATCACACAAGATTTGACTTTTTAGGCTAGAACTGAAGTAGCACCAACTGTTTAACTCAAAATACAGTCAAGAAAGTGGCTCTGAAGCCGAGAAACGGGATCGACCATAAGCACTAATGTGAAATTACGTACAATTTTCAAATTTCTTGTACTTGCTAACTTTGCGACCTCGGGCAGCTATGTTACCATGGAGGAATCACACAAGATTTGACTTTTTAGGCTAGAACTGAAGTAGCACCAACTGTTTAACTCAAAATACAGTCAAGAAAGTGGCTCTGAAGCCGAGAAACGGGATCGACCATAAGCACTAATGTGAAATTACGTACAATTTTCAAATTTCTTGTACTTGCTAACTTTGCGACCTCGGGCAGCTATGTTACCATGGAGGAACCACACAAGATTTGACTTTTTAGGCTAGAACTGAAGTAGCACCAACTGTTTAACTCAAAATACAGTCAAGAAAGTGGCTCTGAAGCCGAGAAACGGGATCGACCATAAGCACTAATGTGAAATTACGTACAATTTTCAAATTTCTTGTACTTGCTAACTTTGCGACCTCGGGCAGCTATGTTACCATGGAGGAATCACACAAGATTTGACTTTTTAGGCTAGAACTGAAGTAGCACCAACTGTTTAACTCAAAATACAGTCAAGAAAGTGGCTCTGAAGCCGAGAAACGGGATCGACCATAAGCACTAATGTGAAATTACGTACAATTTTCAAATTTCTTGTACTTGCTAACTTTGCGACCTCGGGCAGCTATGTTACCATGGAGGAATCACACAAGATTTGACTTTTTAGGCTAGAACTGAAGTAGCACCAACTGTTTAACTCAAAATACAGTCAAGAAAGTGGCTCTGAAGCCGAGAAACGGGATCGACCATAAGCACTAATGTGAAATTACGTACAATTTTCAAATTTCTTGTACTTGCTAACTTTGCGACCTCGGGCAGCTATGTTACCATGGAGGAATCACACAAGATTTGACTTTATAGGCTAGAACTGAAGCCGCGCCAACTGTCTAACTCAAAATACAGTCAAGAAAGTGGCTCTGAAGCTGAGAAACGGGATCGACCATAAGCACTAATGTGAAATTACGTACAATTTTCAAATTTCTTGTACTTGCTAACTTTGCGACTTCGGGCAGCTATGTTACCATGGAGGAACCACACAAGATTTGACTTTTTAGGCTAGAACTGAAGTAGCACCAACTGTTTAACTCAAAATACAGTCAAGAAAGTGGCTCTGAAGCCGAGAAACAGGATCGACCATAAGCACTAATGTGAAATTACGTACAATTTTCAAATTTCTTGTACTTGCTAACTTTGCGACCTCGGGCAGCTATGTTACCATGGAGGAATCACACAAGATTTGACTTTTTAGGCTAGAACTGAAGTAGCACCAACTGTTTAACTCAAAATACAGTCAAGAAAGTGGCTCTGAAGCCGAGAAACGGGATCGACCATAAGCACTAATGTGAAATTACGTACAATTTTCAAATTTCTTGTACTTGCTAACTTTGCGACCTCGGGCAGCTATGTTACCATGGAGGAACCACACAAGATTTGACTTTTTAGGCTAGAACTGAAGTAGCACCAACTGTTTAACTCAAAATACAGTCAAGAAAGTGGCTCTGAAGCCGAGAAACGGGATCGACCATAAGCACTAATGTGAAATTACGTACAATTTTCAAATTTCTTGTACTTGCTAACTTTGCGACCTCGGGCAGCTATGTTACCATGGAGGAATCACACAAGATTTGACTTTTTAGGCTAGAACTGAAGTAGCACCAACTGTTTAACTCAAAATACAGTCAAGAAAGTGGCTCTGAAGCCGAGAAACGGGATCGACCATAAGCACTAATGTGAAATTACGTACAATTTTCAAATTTCTTGTACTTGCTAACTTTGCGACCTCGGGCAGCTATGTTACCATGGAGGAATCACACAAGATTTGACTTTTTAGGCTAGAACTGAAGTAGCACCAACTGTTTAACTCAAAATACAGTCAAGAAAGTGGCTCTGAAGCCGAGAAACGGGATCGACCATAAGCACTAATGTGAAATTACGTACAATTTTCAAATTTCTTGTACTTGCTAACTTTGCGACCTCGGGCAGCTATGTTACCATGGAGGAATCACACAAGATTTGACTTTTTAGGCTAGAACTGAAGTAGCACCAACTGTTTAACTCAAAATACAGTCAAGAAAGTGGCTCTGAAGCCGAGAAACGGGATCGACCATAAGCACTAATGTGAAATTACGTACAATTTTCAAATTTCTTGTACTTGCTAACTTTGCGACCTCGGGTAGCTATGTTACCATGGAGGAACCACACAAGATTTGACTTTTTAGGCTAGAACTGAAGTAGCACCAACTGTTTAACTCAAAATACAGTCAAGAAAGTGGCTCTGAAGCCGAGAAACGGGATCGACCATAAGCACTAATGTGAAATTACGTACAATTTTCAAATTTCTTGTACTTGCTAACTTTGCGACCTCGGGCAGCTATGTTACCATGGAGGAATCACACAAGATTTGACTTTTTAGGCTAGAACTGAAGTAGCACCAACTGTTTAACTCAAAATACAGTCAAGAAAGTGGCTCTGAAGCCGAGAAACGGGATCGACCATAAGCACTACCGTGAAATTACATGCAATTTTCAAATTTCTTGTACTTGCTAACTTTGCGACCTCGGGCAGCTATGTTACCATGGAGGAATCACACAAGATTTGACTTTTTAGGCTAGAACTGAAGTAGCACCAACTGTTTAACTCAAAATACAGTCAAGAAAGTGGCTCTGAAGCCGAGAAACGGGATCGACCATAAGCACTAATGTGAAATTACGTACAATTTTCAAATTTCTTGTACTTGCTAACTTTGCGACCTCGGGCAGCTATGTTACCATGGAGGAATCACACAAGATTTGACTTTTTAGGCTAGAACTGAAGTAGCACCAACTGTTTAACTCAAAATACAGTCAAGAAAGTGGCTCTGAAGCCGAGAAACGGGATCGACCATAAGCACTAATGTGAAATTACGTACAATTTTCAAATTTCTTGTACTTGCTAACTTTGCGACCTCGGGCAGCTATGTTACCATGGAGGAACCACACAAGATTTGACTTTTTAGGCTAGAACTGAAGTAGCACCAACTGTTTAACTCAAAATACAGTCAAGAAAGTGGCTCTGAAGCCGAGAAACGGGATCGACCATAAGCACTAATGTGAAATTACGTACAATTTTCAAATTTCTTGTACTTGCTAACTTTGCGACCTCGGGCAGCTATGTTACCATGGAGGAATCACACAAGATTTGACTTTTTAGGCTAGAACTGAAGTAGCACCAACTGTTTAACTCAAAATACAGTCAAGAAAGTGGCTCTGAAGCCGAGAAACGGGATCGACCATAAGCACTAATGTGAAATTACGTACAATTTTCAAATTTCTTGTACTTGCTAACTTTGCGACCTCGGGCAGCTATGTTACCATGGAGGAATCACACAAGATTTGACTTTTTAGGCTAGAACTGAAGTAGCACCAACTGTTTAACTCAAAATACAGTCAAGAAAGTGGCTCTGAAGCCGAGAAACGGGATCGACCATAAGCACTAATGTGAAATTACGTACAATTTTCAAATTTCTTGTACTTGCTAACTTTGCGACCTCGGGCAGCTATGTTACCATGGAGGAATCACACAAGATTTGACTTTATAGGCTAGAACTGAAGCCGCGCCAACTGTTTAACTCAAAATACAGTCAAGAAAGTGGCTCTGAAGCTGAGAAACGGGATCGACCATAAGCACTAATGTGAAATTACGTACAATTTTCAAATTTCTTGTACTTGCTAACTTTGCGACTTCGGGCAGCTATGTTACCATGGAGGAACCACACAAGATTTGACTTTTTAGGCTAGAACTGAAGTAGCACCAACTGTTTAACTCAAAATACAGTCAAGAAAGTGGCTCTGAAGCCGAGAAACAGGATCGACCATAAGCACTAATGTGAAATTACGTACAATTTTCAAATTTCTTGTACTTGCTAACTTTGCGACCTCGGGCAGCTATGTTACCATGGAGGAATCACACAAGATTTGACTTTTTAGGCTAGAACTGAAGTAGCACCAACTGTTTAACTCAAAATACAGTCAAGAAAGTGGCTCTGAAGCCGAGAAACGGGATCGACCATAAGCACTAATGTGAAATTACGTACAATTTTCAAATTTCTTGTACTTGCTAACTTTGCGACTTCGGGCAGCTATGTTGCCATGGAGGAACCACACAAGATTTGACTTTTTAGGCTAGAACTGAAGTAGCACCAACTGTTTAACTCAAAATACAGTCAAGAAAGTGGCTCTGAAGCCGAGAAACGGGATCGACCATAAGCACTAATGTGAAATTACGTACAATTTTCAAATTTCTTGTACTTGCTAACTTTGTGACCTCGGGCAGCTATGTTACCATGGAGGAATCACACAAGATTTGACTTTTTAGGCTAGAACTGAAGTAGCGCCAACTGTTTAATTCAAAATACAGTCAAGAAAGTAGCTCTGAAGCCGAGAAACGGGATCGACCATAAGCACTACCGTGAAATTACATGCAATTTTCAAATTTCTTGTACTTGCTAATTTTGCGACCTCGGGCAGCTATGTTACCATGGAGGAATCACACAAGATTTGACTTTATAGGTTAGAACTGAAGCCGCATCAACTGTTTAACTCAAAATACAGTCAAGAAAGTGGCTCTGAAGCCGAGAAACGGGATCGACCATAAGCACTAATGTGAAATTACGTACAATTTTCAAATTTCTTGTACTTGCTAACTTTGCGACCTCGGGCAGCTATGTTACCATGGAGGAACCACACAAGATTTGACTTTTTAGGCTAGAACTGAAGTAGCACCAACTGCTTAACTCAAAATACAGTCAAGAAAGTGGCTCTGAAGCCGAGAAACGGGATCGACCATAAGCGCTAATGTGAAATTACGTACAATTTTCAAATTTCTTATACTTGCTAACTTTGCGACCTCGGGCAGCTATGTTACCATGGAGGAACCACACAAGATTTGACTTTTTAGGCTAAAACTGAAGTAGCACCAACTGTTTAACTCAAAATACAGTCAAGAAAGTGGCTCTGAAGCCGAGAAACGGGATCGACCATAAGCACTAATGTGAAATTACGTACAATTTTCAAATTTCTTGTACTTGCTAACTTTGCGACCTCGGGCAGCTATGTTACCATGGAGGAATCACACAAGATTTGACTTTATAGGCTAGAACTGAAGCCGCGCCAAGTGTTTAACTCAAAATACAGTCAAGAAAGTGGCTCTGAAGCTGAGAAACGGGATCGACCATAAGCACTAATGTGAAATTACGTACAATTTTCAAATTTCTTGTACTTGCTAACTTTGCGACCTCGGGCAGCTATGTTACCATGGAGGAATCACACAAGATTTGACTTTTTAGGCTAGAACTGAAGTAGCACCAACTGTTTAACTCAAAATACAGTCAAGAAAGTGGCTCTGAAGCCGAGAAACGGGATCGACCATAAGCACTAATGTGAAATTACGTACAATTTTCAAATTTCTTGTACTTGCTAACTTTGCGACCTCGGGCCGCTATGTTACCATGGAGGAATCACACAAGATTTGACTTTTTAGGCTAGAACTGAAGTAGCACCAACTGTTTAACTCAAAATACAGTCAAGAAAGTGGCTCTGAAGCCGAGAAACGGGATCGACCATAAGCACTAATGTGAAATTACGTACAATTTTCAAATTTCTTGTACTTGCTAACTTTGCGACCTCGGGCAGCTATGTTACCATGGAGGAATCACACAAGATTTGACTTTTTAGGCTCTGAAGCCGAGAAACGGGATCGACCATAAGCACTAATGTGAAATTACGTACAATTTTCAAATTTCTTGTACTTGCTAACTTTGCGACCTCGGGCAGCTATGTTACCATGGAGGAATCACACAAGATTTGACTTTTTAGGCTAGAACTGAAGTAGCACCAACTGTTTAACTCAAAATACAGTCAAGAAAGTGGCTCTGAAGCCGAGAAACGGGATCGACCATAAGCACTAATGTGAAATTACGTACAATTTTCAAATTTCTTGTACTTGCTAACTTTGCGACCTCGGGCAGCTATGTTACCATGGAGGAACCACACAAGATTTGACTTTTTAGGCTAGAACTGAAGTAGCACCAACTGTTTAACTCAAAATACAGTCAAGAAAGTGGCTCTGAAGCCGAGAAACGGGATCGACCATAAGCACTAATGTGAAATTACGTACAATTTTCAAATTTCTTGTACTTGCTAACTTTGCGACCTCGGGCAGCTATGTTACCATGGAGGAATCACACAAGATTTGACTTTTTAGGCTAGAACTGAAGTAGCACCAACTGTTTAACTCAAAATACAGTCAAGAAAGTGGCTCTGAAGCCGAGAAACGGGATCGACCATAAGCACTAATGTGAAATTACGTACAATTTTCAAATTTCTTGTACTTGCTAACTTTGCGACCTCGGGCAGCTATGTTACCATGGAGGAATCACACAAGATTTGACTTTTTAGGCTAGAACTGAAGTAGCACCAACTGTTTAACTCAAAATACAGTCAAGAAAGTGGCTCTGAAGCCGAGAAACGGGATCGACCATAAGCACTAATGTGAAATTACGTACAATTTTCAAATTTCTTGTACTTGCTAACTTTGCGACCTCGGGCAGCTATGTTACCATGGAGGAATCACACAAGATTTGACTTTTTAGGCTAGAACTGAAGTAGCACCAACTGTTTAACTCAAAATACAGTCAAGAAAGTGGCTCTGAAGCCGAGAAACGGGATCGACCATAAGCACTAATGTGAAATTACGTACAATTTTCAAATTTCTTGTACTTGCTAACTTTGCGACCTCGGGCAGCTATGTTACCATGGAGGAACCACACAAGATTTGACTTTTTAGGCTAGAACTGAAGTAGCACCAACTGTTTAACTCAAAATACAGTCAAGAAAGTGGCTCTGAAGCCGAGAAACGGGATCGACCATAAGCACTAATGTGAAATTACGTACAATTTTCAAATTTCTTGTACTTGCTAACTTTGCGACCTCGGGCAGCTATGTTACCATGGAGGAATCACACAAGATTTGACTTTTTAGGCTAGAACTGAAGTAGCACCAACTGTTTAACTCAAAATACAGTCAAGAAAGTGGCTCTGAAGCCGAGAAACGGGATCGACCATAAGCACTACCGTGAAATTACATGCAATTTTCAAATTTCTTGTACTTGCTAACTTTGCGACCTCGGGCAGCTATGTTACCATGGAGGAATCACACAAGATTTTACTTTTTAGGCTAGAACTGAAGTAGCACCAACTGTTTAACTCAAAATACAGTCAAGAAAGTGGCTCTGAAGTCGAGAAACGGGATCGACCATAAGCACTAATGTGAAATTACGTACAATTTTCAAATTTCTTGTACTTGCTAACTTTGCGACCTCGGGCAGCTATGTTACCATGGAGGAATCACACAAGATTTGACTTTTTAGGCTAGAACTGAAGTAGCACCAACTGTTTAACTCAAAATACAGTCAAGAAAGTGGCTCTGAAGCCGAGAAACGGGATCGACCATAAGCACTAATGTGAAATTACGTACAATTTTCAAATTTCTTGTACTTGCTAACTTTGCGACCTCGGGCAGCTATGTTACCATGGAGGAACCACACAAGATTTGACTTTTTAGGCTAGAACTGAAGTAGCACCAACTGTTTAACTCAAAATACAGTCAAGAAAGTGGCTCTGAAGCCGAGAAACGGGATCGACCATAAGCACTAATGTGAAATTACGTACAATTTTCAAATTTCTTGTACTTGCTAACTTTGCGACCTCGGGCAGCTATGTTACCATGGAGGAATCACACAAGATTTGACTTTTTAGGCTAGAACTGAAGTAGCACCAACTGTTTAACTCAAAATACAGTCAAGAAAGTGGCTCTGAAGCCGAGAAACGGGATCGACCATAAGCACTAATGTGAAATTACGTACAATTTTCAAATTTCTTGTACTTGCTAACTTTGCGACCTCGGGCAGCTATGTTACCATGGAGGAATCACACAAGATTTGACTTTTTAGGCTAGAACTGAAGTAGCACCAACTGTTTAACTCAAAATACAGTCAAGAAAGTGGCTCTGAAGCCGAGAAACGGGATCGACCATAAGCACTAATGTGAAATTACGTACAATTTTCAAATTTCTTGTACTTGCTAACTTTGCGACCTCGGGCAGCTATGTTACCATGGAGGAATCACACAAGATTTGACTTTTTAGGCTAGAACTGAAGTAGCACCAACTGTTTAACTCAAAATACAGTCAAGAAAGTGGCTCTGAAGCCGAGAAACGGGATCGACCATAAGCACTACCGTGAAATTACATGCAATTTTCAAATTTCTTGTACTTGCTAACTTTGCGACCTCGGGCAGCTATGTTACCATGGAGGAACCACACAAGATTTGACTTTTTAGGCTAGAACTGAAGTAGCACCAACTGTTTTACTCAAAATACAGTCAAGAAAGTGGCTCTGAAGCCGAGAAACGGGATCGACCATAAGCACTAATGTGAAATTACGTACAATTTTCAAATTTCTTGTACTTGCTAACTTTGCGACCTCGGGCAGCTATGTTACCATGGAGGAATCACACAAGATTTGACTTTATAGGCTAGAACTGAAGCCGCGCCAACTGTTTAACTCAAAATACAGTCAAGAAAGTGGCTCTGAAGCTGAGAAAGGGGATCGACCATAAGCACTAATGTGAAATTACGTACAATTTTCAAATTTCTTGTACTTGCTAACTTTGCGACCTCGGGCAGCTATGTTACCATGGAGGAACCACACAAGATTTGACTTTTTAGGCTAGAACTGAAGTAGCACCAACTGTTTAACTCAAAATACAGTCAAGAAAGTGGCTCTGAAGCCGAGAAACGGGATCGACCATAAGCACTAATGTGAATTACGTACAATTTTCAAATTTCTTGTACTTGCTAACTTTGCGACCTCGGGCAGCTATGTTACCATGGAGGAACCACACAAGATTTGACTTTTTAGGCTAGAACTGAAGTAGCACCAACTGTTTAACTCAAAATACAGTCAAGAAAGTGGCTCTGAAGCCGAGAAACGGGATCGACCATAAGCACTAATGTGAAATTACGTACAATTTTCAAATTTCTTGTACTTGCTAACTTTGCGACCTCGGGCAGCTATGTTACCATGGAGGAATCACACAAGATTTGACTTTTTAGGCTAGAACTGAAGTAGCGCCAACTGTTTAATTCAAAATACAGTCAAGAAAGTAGCTCTGAAGCCGAGAAACGGGATCGACCATAAGCACTACCGTGAAATTACATGCAATTTTCAAATTTCTTGTACTTGCTAACTTTGCGACCTCGGGCAGCTATGTTACCATGGAGGAATCACACAAGATTTGACTTTATAGGTTAGAACTGAAGCCGCATCAACTGCTTAACTCAAAATACAGTCAAGAAAGTGGCTCTGAAGCCGAGAAACGGGATCGACCATAAGCACTAATGTGAAATTACGTACAATTTTCAAATTTCTTGTACTTGCTAACTTTGCGACCTCGGGCAGCTATGTTACCATGGAGGAACCACACAAGATTTGACTTTTTAGGCTAGAACTGAAGTAGCACCAACTGTTTTACTCAAAATACAGTCAAGAAAGTGGCTCTGAAGCCGAGAAACGGGATCGACCATAAGCACTAATGTGAAATTACGTACAATTTTCAAATTTCTTGTACTTGCTAACTTTGCGACCTCGGGCAGCTATGTTACCATGGAGGAATCACACAAGATTTGACTTTATAGGCTAGAACTGAAGCCGCGCCAACTGTTTAACTCAAAATACAGTCAAGAAAGTGGCTCTGAAGCTGAGAAAGGGGATCGACCATAAGCACTAATGTGAAATTACGTACAATTTTCAAATTTCTTGTACTTGCTAACTTTGCGACCTCGGGCAGCTATGTTACCATGGAGGAACCACACAAGATTTGACTTTTTAGGCTAGAACTGAAGTAGCACCAACTGTTTAACTCAAAATACAGTCAAGAAAGTGTCTCTGAAGCCGAGAAACGGGATCGACCATAAGCACTAATGTGAAATTACGTACAATTTTCAAATTTCTTGTACTTGCTAACTTTGCGACCTCGGGCAGCTATGTTACCATGGAGGAACCACACAAGATTTGACTTTTTAGGCTAGAACTGAAGTAGCACCAACTGTTTAACTCAAAATACAGTCAAGAAAGTGGCTCTGAAGCCGAGAAACAGGATCGACCATAAGCACTAATGTGAAATTACGTACAATTTTCAAATTTCTTGTACTTGCTAACTTTGCGACCTCGGGCAGCTATGTTACCATGGAGGAATCACACAAGATTTGACTTTTTAGGCTAGAACTGAAGTAGCACCAACTGTTTAACTCAAAATACAGTCAAGAAAGTGGCTCTGAAGCCGAGAAACGGGATCGACCATAAGCACTAATGTGAAATTACGTACAATTTTCAAATTTCTTGTACTTGCTAACTTTGCGACCTCGGGCAGCTATGTTACCATGGAGGAACCACACAAGATTTGACTTTTTAGGCTAGAACTGAAGTAGCACCAACTGTTTAACTCAAAATACAGTCAAGAAAGTGGCTCTGAAGCCGAGAAACGGGATCGACCATAAGCACTAATGTGAAATTACGTACAATTTTCAAATTTCTTGTACTTGCTAACTTTGCGACCTCGGGCAGCTATGTTACCATGGAGGAATCACACAAGATTTGACTTTTTAGGCTAGAACTGAAGTAGCGCCAACTGTTTAATTCAAAATACAGTCAAGAAAGTAGCTCTGAAGCCGAGAAACGGGATCGACCATAAGCACTACCGTGAAATTACATGCAATTTTGAAATTTCTTGTACTTGCTAACTTTGCGACCTCGGGCAGCTATGTTACCATGGAGGAATCACACAAGATTTGACTTTATAGGTTAGAACTGAAGCCCCATCAACTGTTTAACTCAAAATACAGTCAAGAAAGTGGCTCTGAAGCCGAGAAACGGGATCAACCATAAGCACTAATGTGAAATTACGTACAATTTTCAAATTTCTTGTACTTGCTAACTTTGCGACCTCGGGCAGCTATGTTACCATGGAGGAACCACACAAGATTTGACTGTTTAGGCTAGAACTGAAGTAGCACCAACTGTTTAACTCAAAATACAGTCAAGAAAGTGGCTCTGAAGCCGAGAAACGGGATCGACCATAAGCACTAATGTGAAATTACGTACAATTTTCAAATTTCTTGTACTTGCTAACTTTGCGACCTCGGGCAGCTATGTTACCATGGAGGAATCACACAAGATTTGACTTTATAGGCTAGAACTGAAGCCGCACCAACTGTTTAACTCAAAATACAGTCAAGAAAGTGGCACTGAAGCTGAGAAACGGGATCGACCATAAGCACTAATGTGAAATTACGTACAATTTTCAAATTTCTTGTACTTGCTAACTTTGCGACCTCGGGCAGCTATGTTACCATGGAGGAACCACACAAGATTTGACTTTTTAGGCTAGAACTGAAGTAGCACCAACTGTTTAACTCAAAATACAGTCAAGAAAGTGTCTCTAAAGCCGAGAAACGGGATCGACCATAAGCACTAATGTGAAATTACGTACAATTTTCAAATTTCTTGTACTTGCTAACCTTGCGACCTCGGGCAGCTATGTTACCATGGAGGAACCACACAAGATTTGACTTTTTAGGCTAGAACTGAAGTAGCACCAACTGTTTAACTCAAAATACAGTCAAGAAAGTGGCTCTGAAGCCGAGAAACAGGATCGACCATAAGCACTAATGTGAAATTACGTACAATTTTCAAATTTCTTGTACTTGCTAACTTTGCGACCTCGGGCAGCTATGTTACCATGGAGGAATCACACAAGATTTGACTTTTTAGGCTAGAACTGAAGTAGCACCAACTGTTTAACTCAAAATACAGTCAAGAAAGTGGCTCTGAAGCCGAGAAACGGGATCGACCATAAGCACTACCGTGAAATTACATGCAATTTTCAAATTTCTTGTACTTGCTAACTTTGCGACCTCGGGCAGCTATGTTACCATGGAGGAATCACACAAGATTTGACTTTTTAGGCTAGAACTGAAGTAGCACCAACTGTTTAACTCAAAATACAGTCAAGAAAGTGGCTCTGAAGCCGAGAAACAGGATCGACCATAAGCACTAATGTGAAATTACGTACAATTTTCAAATCTCTTGTACTTGCTAACTTTGCGACCTCGGGCAGCTATGTTACCATGGAGGAATCACACAAGATTTGACTTTATAGGTTAGAACTGAAGCCGCATCAACTGTTTAACTCAAAATACAGTCAAGAAAGTGGCTCTGAAGCCGAGAAACGGGATCGACCATAAGCACTAATGTGAAATTACGTACAATTTTCAAATTTCTTGTACTTGCTAACTTTGCGACCTCGGGCAGCTATGTTACCATGGAGGAACCACACAAGATTTGACTTTTTAGGCTAGAACTGAAGTAGCACCAACTGTTTAACTCAAAATACAGTCAAGAAAGTGGCTCTGAAGCCGAGAAACGGGATCGACCATAAGCACTAATGTGAAATTGCGTACAATTTTCAAATTTCTTGTACTTGCTAACTTTGCGACCTCGGGCAGCTATGTTACCATGGAGGAACCACACAAGATTTGACTTTTTAGGCTAGAACTGAAGCCGCATCAACTGTTTAACTCAAAATACAATCAAGAAAGTGGCTCTGAAGCCGAGAAACGGGATCGACCATAAGCACTAATGTGAAATTACGTACAATTTTCAAATTTCTTGTACTTGCTAACTTTGCGACCTCGGGCAGCTATGTTACCATGGAGAAATCACACAAGATTTGACTTTTTAGGCTAGAACTGAAGTAGCACCAACTGTTTAACTCAAAATACAGTCAAGAAAGTGGCTCTGAAGCCGAGAAACGGGATCGACCATAAGCACTACCGTGAAATTACATGCAATTTTCAAATTTCTTGTACTTGCTAACTTTGCGACCTCGGGCAGCTATGTTACCATGGAGGAATCACACAAGATTTGACTTTTTAGGCTAGAACTGAAGTAGCACCAACTGTTTAACTCAAAATACAGTCAAGAAAGTGGCTCTGAAGCCGAGAAACGGGATCGACCATAAGCACTAATGTGAAATTACGTACAATTTTCAAATTTCTTGTACTTGCTAACTTTGCGACCTCGGGCAGCTATGTTACCATGGAGGAATCACACAAGATTTGACTTTTTAGGCTAGAACTGAAGTAGCACCAACTGTTTAACTCAAAATACAGTCAAGAAAGTGGCTCTGAAGCCGAGAAACGGGATCGACCATAAGCACTAATGTGGAATTACGTACAATTTTCAAATTTCTTGTACTTGCTAACTTTGCGACCTCGGGCAGCTATGTTACCATGGAGGAATCACACAAGATTTGACTTTTTAGGATAGAACTGAAGTAGCGCCAACTGTTTTATTCGAAATACAGTCAAGAAAGTAGCTCTGAAGCCGAGAAACGGGATCGACCATAAGCACTACCGTGAAATTACATGCAATTTTCAAATTTCTTTTACTTGCTAACTTTGCGACCTCGGGCAGCTATGTTACCATGGAGGAATCACACAAGATTTGACTTTATAGGTTAGAACTGAATCCGCATCAACTGTTTAACTCAAAATACAGTCAAGAAAGTGGCTCTGAAGCCCAGAAACGGGATCGACCATAAGCACTAATGTGAAATTACGTACAATTTTCAAATTTCTTGTACTTGCTAACTTTGCGACCTCGGGCAGCTATGTTACCATGGAGGAATCACACAAGATTTGACTTTTTAGGCTAGAACTGAAGTAGCGCCAACTGTTTAACTCAAAATACAGTCAAGAAAGTGGCTCTGAAGCCGAGAAACGGGATCGACCATAAGCACTAATGTGAAATTACGTACAATTTTCAAATTTCTTGTACTTGCTAACTTTGCGACCTCGGGCAGCTATGTTACCATGGAGGAACCACACAAGATTTGACTTTTTAGGCTAGAACTGAAGTAGCACCAACTGTTTAACTCAAAATACAGTCAAGAAAGTGGCTCTGAAGCCGAGAAACGGGATCGACCATAAGCACTAATGTGAAATTACGTACAATTTTCAAATTTCTTGTACTTGCTAACTTTGCGACCTCGGGCAGCTATGTTACCATGGAGGAATCACACAAGATTTGACTTTATAGGCTAGAACTGAAGCCGCGCCAACTGTTTAACTCAAAATACAGTCAAGAAAGTGGCTCTGAAGCTGAGAAACGGGATCGACCATAAGCACTAATGTGAAATTACGTACAATTTTCAAATTTCTTGTACTTGCTAACTTTGCGACCTCGGGCAGCTATGTTACCATGGAGGAATCACACAAGATTTGACTTTTTAGGCTAGAACTGAAGTAGCACCAACTGTTTAACTCAAAATACAGTCAAGAAAGTGGCTCTGAAGCCGAGAAACGGGATCAACCATAAGCACTAATGTGAAATTACGTACAATTTTCAAATTTCTTGTACTTGCTAACTTTGCGACCTCGGGCAGCTATGTTACCATGGAGGAACCACACAAGATTTGACTTTTTAGGCTAGAACTGAAGTAGCACCAACTGTTTAACTCAAAATACAGTCAAGAAAGTGGCTCTGAAGCCGAGAAACGGGATCGACCATAAGCACTAATATGAAATTACGTACAATTTTCAAATTTCTTGTACTTGCTAACTTTGCGACCTCGGGCAGCTATGTTACCATGGAGGAACCACACAAGATTTGACTTTTTAGGCTAGAACTGAAGCCGCATCAACTGTTTAACTCAAAATACAGTCAAGAAAGTGGCTCTGAAGCCGAGAAACGGGATCGACCATAAGCACTAATGTGAAATTACGTACAATTTTCAAATTTCTTGTACTTGCTAACTTTGCGACCTCGGGCAGCTATGTTACCATGGAGAAATCACACAAGATTTGACTTTTTAGGCTAGAACTGGAGTAGCACCAACTGTTTAACTCAAAATACAGTCAAGAAAGTGGCTCTGAAGCCGAGAAACGGGATCGACCATAAGCACTAATGTGAAATTACGTACAATTTTCAAATTTCTTGTACTTGCTAATTTTGCGACCTCGGGCAGCTATGTTACCATGGAGGAATCACACAAGATTTGACTTTTTAGGCTAGAACTGAAGTAGCACCAACTGTTTAACTCAAAATACAGTCAAGAAAGTGGCTCTGAAGCCGAGAAACGGGATCGACCATAAGCACTAATGTGAAATTACGTACAATTTTCAAATTTCTTGTACTTGCTAACTTTGCGACCTCGGGCAGCTATGTTACCATGGAGGAACCACACAAGATTTGACTTTTTAGGCTAGAACCATAAGCACTAATGTCAAATTACGTACAATTTTCAAATTTCTTGTACTTGCTAACTTTGCGACCTCGGGCAGCTATGTTACCATGGAGGAATCACACAAGATTTGACTTTATAGGCTAGAACTGAAGTAGCACCAACTGTTTAACTCAAAATACAGTCAAGAAAGTGGCTCTGAAGCCGAGAAACGGGATCGACCATAAGCACTAATGTGAAATTACGTACAATTTTCAAATTTCTTGTACTTGCTAACTTTGCGACCTCGGGCAGCTATGTTACCATGGAGGAATCACACAAGATTTGACTTTTTAGGCTAGAACTGAAGTAGCACCAACTGTTTAACTCAAAATACAGTCAAGAAAGTGGCTCTGAAGCCGAGAAACGGGATCGACCATAAGCACTAATGTGAAATTACGTACAATTTTCAAATTTCTTGTACTTGCTAACTTTGCGACCTCGGGCAGCTATGTTACCATGGAGGAATCACACAAGATTTGACTTTTTAGGCTAGAACTGAAGTAGCACCAACTGTTTAACTCAAAATACAGTCAAGAAAGTGGCTCTGAAGCCGAGAAACGGGATCGACCATAAGCACTAATGTGAAATTACGTACAATTTTCAAATTTCTTGTACTTGCTAACTTTGCGACCTCGGGCAGCTATGTTACCATGGAGGAACCACACAAGATTTGACTTTTTAGGCTAGAACTGAAGTAGAACCAACTGTTTAACTCAAAATACAGTCAAGAAAGTGGCTCTGAAGCCGTGAAACGGGATCGACCATGAGCACTAATGTGAAATTACGTACAATTTTCAAATTTCTTGTACTTGCTAACTTTGCGACCTCGGGCAGCTATGTTACCATGGAGGAATCACACAAGATTTGACTTTTTAGGCTAGAACTGAAGTAGCACCAACTGTTTAACTCAAAATACAGTCAAGAAAGTGGCTATGAAGCCGAGAAACGGGATCGACCATAAGCACTAATGTGAAATTACGTACAATTTTCAAATTTCTTGTACTTGCTAACTTTGCGACCTCGGGCAGCTATGTTACCATGGAGGAATCACACAAGATTTGACTTTATAGGGTAGAACTGAAGTAGCACCAACTGTTTAACTCAAAATACAGTCAAGAAAGTGGCTCTGAAGCCGAGAAACGGGATCGACCATAAGCACTAATGTGAAATTACGTACAATTTTCAAATTTCTTGTACTTGCTAACTTTGCGACCTCGGGCAGCTATGTTACCATGGAGGAATCACACAAGATTTGACTTTTTAGGCTAGAACTGAAGTAGCACCAACTGTTTAACTCAAAATACAGTCAAGAAAGTGGCTCTGAAGCCGAGAAACGGGATCGACCATAAGCACTAATGTGAAATTACGTACAATTTTCAAATTTCTTGTACTTGCTAACTTTGCGACCTCGGGCAGCTATGTTACCATGGAGGAATCACACAAGATTTGACTTTATAGGCTAGAACTGAAGCCGCGCCAACTGTTTAACTCAAAATACAGTCAAGAAAGTGGCTCTGAAGCTGAGAAACGGGATCGACCATAAGCACTAATGTGAAATTACGTACAATTTTCAAATTTCTTGTACTTGCTAACTTTGCGACCTCGGGCAGCTATGTTACCATGGAGGAATCACACAAGATTTGACTTTTTAGGCTAGAACTGAAGTAGCACCAACTGTTTAACTCAAAATACAGTCAAGAAAGTGGCTCTGAAGCCGAGAAACGGGATCAACCATAAGCACTAATGTGAAATTACGTACAATTTTCAAATTTCTTGTACTTGCTAACTTTGCGACCTCGGGCAGCTATGTTACCATGGAGGAACCACACAAGATTTGACTTTTTAGGCTAGAACTGAAGTAGCACCAACTGTTTAACTCAAAATACAGTCAAGAAAGTGGCTCTGAAGCCGAGAAACGGGATCGACCATAAGCACTAATATGAAATTACGTACAATTTTCAAATTTCTTGTACTTGCTAACTTTGCGACCTCGGGCAGCTATGTTACCATGGAGGAACCACACAAGATTTGACTTTTTAGGCTAGAACTGAAGCCGCATCAACTGTTTAACTCAAAATACAGTCAAGAAAGTGGCTCTGAAGCCGAGAAACGGGATCGACCATAAGCACTAATGTGAAATTACGTACAATTTTCAAATTTCTTGTACTTGCTAACTTTGCGACCTCGGGCAGCTATGTTACCATGGAGAAATCACACAAGATTTGACTTTTTAGGCTAGAACTGGAGTAGCACCAACTGTTTAACTCAAAATACAGTCAAGAAAGTGGCTCTGAAGCCGAGAAACGGGATCGACCATAAGCACTAATGTGAAATTACGTACAATTTTCAAATTTCTTGTACTTGCTAACTTTGCGACCTCGGGCAGCTAAGTTACCATGGGGGAACCACACAAGATTTGACTTTTTAGGCAAGAACTGAAGTAGCACCAACTGTTTAACTCAAAATACAGTCAAGAAAGTGTCTCTGAAGCCGAGAAACGGGATCGACCATAAGCACTAATGTGAAATTACGTACAATTTTCAAATTTCTTGTACTTGCTAACTTTGCGACCTCGGGCAGCTATGTTACCATGGAGGAACCACACAAGATTTGACTTTTTAGGCTAGAACTGAAGTAGCACCATTTGTTTAACTCAAAATACAGTCAAGAAAGTGGCTCTGAAGCCGAGAAACGGGATCGACCATAAGCACTAATGTGAAATTACGTACAATTTTCAAATTTCTTGTACTTGCTAACTTTGCGACCTCGGGCAGCTATGTTACCATGGAGGAACCACACAAGATTTGACTTTTTAGGCTAGAACTGAAGTAGCACCAACTGTTTAACTCAAAATACAGTCAAGAAAGTGGCTCTGAAGCCGAGAAACGGGATCGACCATAAGCACTAATGTGAAATTACGTACAATTTTCAAATTTCTTGTACTTGCTAACTTTGCGACCTCGGGCAGCTATGTTACCATGGAGGAACCACACAAGATTTGACTTTTTAGGCTAAAACTGAAGTAGCACCAACTGTTTAACTCAAAATACAGTCAAGAAAGTGGCTCTGAAGCCGAGAAACGGGATCGACCATAAGCACTAATGTGAAATTACGTACAATTTTCAAATTTCTTGTACTTGCTAACTTTGCGACCTCGGGCAGCTATGTTACCATGGAGGAATCACACAAGATTTGACTTTTTAGGCTAGAACTGAAGTAGCACCAACTGTTTAACTCAAAATACAGTCAAGAAAGTGGCTCTGAAGCCGAGAAACGGGATCGACCATAAGCACTAATGTGAAATTACGTACAATTTTCAAATTTCTTGTACTTGCTAACTTTGCGACCTCGGGCAGCTATGTTACCATGGAGGAACCACACAAGATTTGACTTTTTAGGCTAGAACTGAAGTAGAACCAACTGTTTAACTCAAAATACAGTCAAGAAAGTGGCTCTGAAGCCGAGAAACGGGATCGACCATGAGCACTAATGTGAAATTACGTACAATTTTCAAATTTCTTGTACTTGCTAACTTTGCGACCTCGGGCAGCTATGTTACCATGGAGGAATCACACAAGATTTGACTTTTTAGGCTAGAACTGAAGTAGCACCAACTGTTTAACTCAAAATACAGTCAAGAAAGTGGCTATGAAGCCGAGAAACGGGATCGACCATAAGCACTAATGTGAAATTACGTACAATTTTCAAATTTCTTGTACTTGCTAACTTTGCGACCTCGGGCAGCTATGTTACCATGGAGGAATCACACAAGATTTGACTTTATAGGCTAGAACTGAAGTAGCACCAACTGTTTAACTCAAAATACAGTCAAGAAAGTGGCTCTGAAGCCGAGAAACGGGATCGACCATAAGCACTAATGTGAAATTACGTACAATTTTCAAATTTCTTGTACTTGCTAACTTTGCGACCTCGGGCAGCTATGTTACCATGGAGGAATCACACAAGATTTGACTTTTTAGGCTAGAACTGAAGTAGCACCAACTGTTTAACTCAAAATACAGTCAAGAAAGTGGCTCTGAAGCCGAGAAACGGGATCGACCATAAGCACTAATGTGAAATTACGTACAATTTTCAAATTTCTTGTACTTGCTAACTTTGCGACCTCGGGCAGCTATGTTACCATGGAGGAACCACACAAGATTTGACTTTTTAGGCTAGAACCATAAGCACTAATGTCAAATTACGTACAATTTTCAAATTTCTTGTACTTGCTAACTTTGCGACCTCGGGCAGCTATGTTACCATGGAGGAATCACACAAGATTTGACTTTATAGGCTAGAACTGAAGTAGCACCAACTGTTTAACTCAAAATACAGTCAAGAAAGTGGCTCTGAAGCCGAGAAACGGGATCGACCATAAGCACTAATGTGAAATTACGTACAATTTTCAAATTTCTTGTACTTGCTAACTTTGCGACCTCGGGCAGCTATGTTACCATGGAGGAATCACACAAGATTTGACTTTTTAGGCTAGAACTGAAGTAGCACCAACTGTTTAACTCAAAATACAGTCAAGAAAGTGGCTCTGAAGCCGAGAAACGGGATCGACCATAAGCACTAATGTGAAATTACGTACAATTTTCAAATTTCTTGTACTTGCTAACTTTGCGACCTCGGGCAGCTATGTTACCATGGAGGAACCACACAAGATTTGACTTTTTAGGCTAGAACTGAAGTAGAACCAACTGTTTAACTCAAAATACAGTCAAGAAAGTGGCTCTGAAGCCGAGAAACGGGATCGACCATGAGCACTAATGTGAAATTACGTACAATTTTCAAATTTCTTGTACTTGCTAACTTTGCGACCTCGGGCAGCTATGTTACCATGGAGGAATCACACAAGATTTGACTTTTTAGGCTAGAACTGAAGTAGCACCAACTGTTTAACTCAAAATACAGTCAAGAAAGTGGCTATGAAGCCGAGAAACGGGATCGACCATAAGCACTAATGTGAAATTACGTACAATTTTCAAATTTCTTGTACTTGCTAACTTTGCGACCTCGGGCAGCTATGTTACCATGGAGGAATCACACAAGATTTGACTTTATAGGGTAGAACTGAAGTAGCACCAACTGTTTAACTCAAAATACAGTCAAGAAAGTGGCTCTGAAGCCGAGAAACGGGATCGACCATAAGCACTAATGTGAAATTACGTACAATTTTCAAATTTCTTGTACTTGCTAACTTTGCGACCTCGGGCAGCTATGTTACCATGGAGGAATCACACAAGATTTGACTTTTTAGGCTAGAACTGAAGTAGCACCAACTGTTTAACTCAAAATACAGTCAAGAAAGTGGCTCTGAAGCCGAGAAACGGGATCGACCATAAGCACTAATGTGAAATTACGTACAATTTTCAAATTTCTTGTACTTGCTAACTTTGCGACCTCGGGCAGCTATGTTACCATGGAGGAACCACACAAGATTTGACTTTTTAGGCTAGAACCATAAGCACTAATGTCAAATTACGTACAATTTTCAAATTTCTTGTACTTGCTAACTTTGCGACCTCGGGCAGCTATGTTACCATGGAGGAATCACACAAGATTTGACTTTATAGGCTAGAACTGAAGTAGCACCAACTGTTTAACTCAAAATACAGTCAAGAAAGTGGCTCTGAAGCCGAGAAACGGGATCGACCATAAGCACTAATGTGAAATTACGTACAATTTTCAAATTTCTTGTACTTGCTAACTTTGCGACCTCGGGCAGCTATGTTACCATGGAGGAATCACACAAGATTTGACTTTTTAGGCTAGAACTGAAGTAGCACCAACTGTTTAACTCAAAATACAGTCAAGAAAGTGGCTCTGAAGCCGAGAAACGGGATCGACCATAAGCACTAATGTGAAATTACGTACAATTTTCAAATTTCTTGTACTTGCTAACTTTGCGACCTCGGGCAGCTATGTTACCATAGAGGAATCACACAAGATTTGACTTTTTAGGCTAGAACTGAAGTAGCACCAACTGTTTAACTCAAAATACAGTCAAGAAAGTGGCTCTGAAGCCGAGAAACGGGATCGACCATAAGCACTACCGTGAAATTACATGCAATTTTCCAAATTTCTTGTACTTGCTAACTTTGCGACCTCGGGCAGCTATGTTACCATGGAGGAATCACACAAGATTTGACGTTTTAGGCTAGAACTGAAGTAGCACCAACTGTTTAACTCAAAATACAGTCAAGAAAGTGGCTCTGAAGCCGAGAAACGGGATCGACCATAAGCACTACCGTGAAATTACATGCAATTTTCCAAATTTCTTGTACTTGCTAACTTTGCGACCTCGGGCAGCTATGTTACCATGGAGGAATCACACAAGATTTGACGTTTTAGGCTAGAACTGAAGTAGCACCAACTGTTTAACTCAAAATACAGTCAAGAAAGTGGCTCTGAAGCCGAGAAACGGGATCGACCATAAGCACTAATGTGAAATTACGTACAATTTTCAAATTTCTTGTACTTGCTAACTTTGCGACCTCGGGCAGCTATGTTACCATGGAGGAATCACACAAGATTTGACCTTTTAGGCTAGAACTGAAGTAGCACCAACTGTTTAACTCAAAATACAGTCAAGAAAGTGGCTCTGAAGCCGAGAAACGGGATCGACCATAAGCACTACCGTGAAATTACATGCAATTTTCAAATTTCTTGTACTTGCTAACTTTGCGACCTCGGGCAGCTATGTTACCATGGAGGAACCACACAAGATTTGACTTTTTAGGCTAGAACTGAAGTAGCACCAACTGTTTAACTCAAAATACAGTCAAGAAAGTGATTCTGAAGCCGAGAAACGGGATCGACCATAAGCACTAATGTGAAATTACGTACAATTTTCAAATTTCTTGTACTTGCTAACTTTGCGACCTCGGGCAGCTATGTTACCATGGAGGAATCACACAAGATTTGACTTTTTAGGCTAGAACTGAAGTAGCACCAACTGTTTAACTCAAAATACAGTCAAGAAAGTGGCTCTGTAGCCGAGAAACGGGATCGACCATAAGCACTAATGTGAAATTACGTACAATTTTCAAATTTCTTGTACTTGCTAACTTTGCGACCTCGGGCAGCTATGTTGCCATGGAGGAATCACACAAGATTTGACTTTTTAGGCTAGAACTGAAGTAGCACCAACTGTTTAACTCAAAATACAGTCAAGAAAGTGGCTCTGAAGCCGAGAAACGGGATCGACCATAAGCACTAATGTGAAATTACGTACAATTTTCAAATTTCTTGTACTTGCTAACTTTGCGACCTCGGGCAGCTATGTTACCATGGAGGAACCACACAAGATTTGACTTTTTAGGCTAGAACTGAAGTAGCACCAACTGTTTAACTCAAAATACAGTCAAGAAAGTGGCTCTGAAGCCGAGAAACGGGATCGACCATAAGCACTAATGTGAAATTACGTACAATTTTCAAATTTCTTGTACTTGCTAACTTTGCGACCTCGGGCAGCTATGTTACCATGGAGGAATCACACAAGATTTGACTTTTTAGGCTAGAACAGAAGTAGCACCAACTGTTTAACTCAAAATACAGTCAAGAAAGTGGCTCTGAAGCCGAGAAACGGGATCGACCATAAGCACTAATGTGAAATTACGTACAATTTTCAAATTTCTTGTACTTGCTAACTTTGCGACCTCGGGCAGCTATGTTACCATGGAGGAATCACACAAGATTTGACTTTTTAGGCTAGAACTGAAGTAGCACCAACTGTTTAACTCAAAATACAGTCAAGAAAGTGGCTCTGAAGCCGAGAAACGGGATCGACCATAAGCACTAATGTGAAATTACGTACAATTTTCAAATTTCTTGTACTTGCTAACTTTGCGACCTCGGGCAGCTATGTTACCATGGAGGAATCACACAAGATTTGACTTTTTAGGCTAGAACTGAAGTAGCACCAACTGTTTAACTCAAAATACAGTCAAGAAAGTGGCTCTGAAGCCGAGAAACGGGATCGACCATAAGCACTAATGTGAAATTACGTACAATTTTCAAATTTCTTGTACTTGCTAACTTTGCGACCTCGGGCAGCTATGTTACCATGGAGGAACCACAAAAGATTTGACTTTTTAGGCTAGAACTGAAGTAGCACCAACTGTTTAACTCAAAATACAGGCAAGAAAGTGGCTCTGAAGCCGAGAAACGGGATCGACCATAAGCACTACCGTGAAATTACATGCAATTTTCAAATTTCTTGTACTTGCTAACTTTGCGACCTCGGGCAGCTATGTTACCATGGAGGAATCACACAAGATTTGACTTTTTAGGCTAGAACTGAAGTAGCACCAACTGTTTAACTCAAAATACAGTCAAGAAAGTGGCTCTGAAGCCGAGAAACGGGATCGACCATAAGCACTAATGTGAAATTACGTACAATTTTCAAATTTCTTGTACTTGCTAACTTTGCGACCTCGGGCAGCTATGTTACCATGGAGGAATCACACAAGATTTGACTTTTTAGGCTAGAACTGAAGTAGCACCAACTGTTTAACTCAAAATACAGTCAAGAAAGTGGCTCTGAAGCCGAGAAACGGGATCGACCATAAGCACTACCGTGAAATTACATGCAATTTTCAAATTTCTTGTACTTGCTAACTCTGCGACCTCGGGCAGCTATGTTACCATGGAGGAACCACACAAGATTTGACTTTTTAGGCTAGAACTGAAGTAGCACCAACTGTTTAACTCAAAATACAGTCGAGAAAGTGGCTCTGAAGCCGAGAAACGGGATCGACCATAAGCACTAATGTGAAATTACGTACAATTTTCAAATTTCTTGTACTTGCTAACTTTGCGACCTCGGGCAGCTATGTTACCATGGAGGAACCACACAAGATTTGACTTTTTAGGCTAGAACTGAAGTAGCACCAACTGTTTAACTCAAAATACAGTCAAGAAAGTGGCTCTGAAGCCGAGAAACGGGATCGACCATAAGCACTACCGTGAAATTACATGCAATTTTCAAATTTCTTGTACTTGCTAACTTTGCGACCTCGGGCAGCTATGTTACCATGGAGGAATCACACAAGATTTGACTTTTTAGGCTAGAACTGAAGTAGCACCAACTGTTTAACTCAAAATACAGTCAAGAAAGTGGCTCTGAAGCCGAGAAACGGGATCGACCATAAGCACTGATGTGAAATTACGTACAATTTTCAAATTTCTTGTACTTGCTAACTTTGCGACCTCGGGCAGCTATGTTACCATGGAGGAATCACACAAGATTTGACTTTTTAGGCTAGAACTGAAGTAGCACCAACTGTTTAACTCAAAATACAGTCAAGAAAGTGGCTCTGAAGCCGAGAAACGGGATCGACCATAAGCACTAATGTGAAATTACGTACAATTTTCAAATTTCTTGTACTTGCAAACTTTGCGACCTCGGGCAGCTATGTTACCATGGAGGAATCACACAAGATTTGACTTTTTAGGCTAGAACTGAAGTAGCGCCAACTGTTTAATTCAAAATACAGTCAAGAAAGTAGCTCTGAAGCCGAGAAACGGGATCGACCATAAGCACTACCGTGAAATTACATGCAATTTTCAAATTTCTTGTACTTGCTAACATTGCGACCTCGGGCAGCTATGTTACCATGGAGGAATCACACAAGATTTGACTTTATAGGTTAGAACTGAAGCCGCATCAACTGTTTAACTCAAAATACAGTCAAGAAAGTGGCTCTGAAGCCGAGAAACGGGATCGACCATAAGCACTAATGTGAAATTACGTACAATTTTCAAATTTCTTGTACTTGCTAACTTTGCGACCTCGGGCAGCTATGTTACCATGGAGGAATCACACAAGATTTGACTTTTTAGGCTAGAACTGAAGTAGCACCAACTGTTTAACTCAAAATACAGTCAAGAAAGTGGCTCTGAAGCCGAGAAACGGGATCGACCATAAGCACTAATGTGAAATTACGTACAATTTTCAAATTTCTTATACTTGCTAACTTTGCGACCTCGGGCAGCTATGTTACCATGGAGGAACCACACAAGATTTGACTTTTTAGGCTAAAACTGAAGTAGCACCAACTGTTTAACTCAAAATACAGTCAAGAAAGTGGCTCTGAAGCCGAGAAACGGGATCGACCATAAGCACTAATGTGAAATTACGTACAATTTTCAAATTTCTTGTACTTGCTAACTTTGCGACCTCGGGCAGCTATGTTACCATGGAGGAATCACACAAGATTTGACTTTATAGGCTAGAACTGAAGCCGCGCCAACTGTTTAACTCAAAATACAGTCAAGAAAGTGGCTCTGAAGCTGAGAAACGGGATCGACCATAAGCACTAATGTGAAATTACGTACAATTTTCAAATTTCTTGTACTTGCTAACTTTGCGACCTCGGGCAGCTATGTTACCATGGAGGAATCACACAAGATTTGACTTTTTAGGCTAGAACTGAAGTAGCACCAACTGTTTAACTCAAAATACAGTCAAGAAAGTGGCTCTGAAGCCGAGAAACGGGATCGACCATAAGCACTAATGTGAAATTACGTACAATTTTCAAATTTCTTGTACTTGCTAACTTTGCGACCTCGGGCACCTATGTTACCATGGAGGAATCACACAAGATTTGACTTTTTAGGCTAGAACTGAAGTAGCACCAACTGTTTAACTCAAAATACAGTCAAGAAAGTGGCTCTGAAGCCGAGAAACGGGATCGACCATAAGCACAAATGTGAAATTACGTACAATTTTCAAATTTCTTGTACTTGCTAACTTTGCGACCTCGGGCAGCTATGTTACCATGGAGGAATCACACAAGATTTGACTTTTTAGGCTAGAACTGAAGTAGCACCAACTGTTTAACTCAAAATACAGTCAAGAAAGTGGCTCTGAAGCCGAGAAACGGGATCGACCATAAGCACTACCGTGAAATTACATGCAATTTTCAAATTTCTTGTACTTGCTAACTTTGCGACCTCGGGCAGCTATGTTACCATGGAGGAATCACACAAGATTTGACTTTTTAGGCTAGAACTGAAGTAGCACCAACTGTTTAACTCAAAATACAGTCAAGAAAGTGGCTCTGAAGCCGAGAAACGGGATCGACCATAAGCACTAATGTGAAATTACGTACAATTTTCAAATTTCTTGTACTTGCTAACTTTGCGACCTCGGGCAGCTATGTTACCATGGAGGAATCACACAAGATTTGACTTTTTAGGCTAGAACTGAAGTAGCGCCAACTGTTTAATTCAAAATACAGTCAAGAAAATAGCTCTGAAGCCGAGAAACGGGATCGACCATAAGCACTACCGTGAAATTACATGCAATTTTCAAATTTCTTGTACTTGCTAACTTTGCGACCTCGGGCAGCTATGTTACCAGGGAGGAATCACACAAGATTTGACTTTATAGGTTAGAACTGAAGCCGCATCAACTGTTTAACTCAAAATACAGTCAAGAAAGTGGCTCTGAAGCCGAGAAACGGGATCGACCATAAGCACTAATGTGAAATTACGTACAATTTTCAAATTTCTTGTACTTGCTAACTTTGCGACCTCGGGCAGCTATGTTACCATGGAGGAACCACACAAGATTTGACTTTTTAGGCTAGAACTGAAGTAGCACCAACTGTTTAACTCAAAATACAGTCAAGAAAGTGGCTCTGAAGCCGAGAAACGGGATCGACCATAAGCACTAATGTGAAATTACGTACAATTTTCAAATTTCTTGTACTTGCTAACTTTGCGACCTCGGGCAGCTATGTTACCATGGAGGAACCACACAAGATTTGACTTTTTAGGCTAGAACTGAAGTAGCACCAACTGTTTAACTCAAAATACAGTCAAGAAAGTGGCTCTGAAGCCGAGAAACAGGATCGACCATAAGCACTAATGTGAAATTACGTACAATTTTCAAATTTCTTGTACTTGCTAACTTTGCGACCTCGGGCAGCTATGTTACCATGGAGGAATCACACAAGATTTGACTTTTTAGGCTAGAACTGAAGTAGCACCAACTGTTTAACTCAAAATACAGTCAAGAAAGTGGCTCTGAAGCCGAGAAACGGGATCGACCATAAGCACTAATGTGAAATTACGTACAATTTTCAAATTTCTTGTACTTGCTAACTTTGCGACCTCGGGCAGCTATGTTACCATGGAGGAACCACACAAGATTTGACTTTTTAGGCTAGAACTGAAGTAGCACCAACTGTTTAACTCAAAATACAGTCAAGAAAGTGGCTCTGAAGCCGAGAAACGGGATCGACCATAAGCACTAATGTGAAATTACGTACAATTTTCAAATTTCTTGTACTTGCTAACTTTGCGACCTCGGGCAGCTATGTTACCATGGAGGAATCACACAAGATTTGACTTTTTAGGCTAGAACTGAAGTAGCACCAACTGTTTAACTCAAAATACAGTCAAGAAAGTGGCTCTGAAGCCGAGAAACGGGATCGACCATAAGCACTAATGTGAAATTACGTACAATTTTCAAATTTCTTGTACTTGCTAACTTTGCGACCTCGGGCAGCTATGTTACCATGGAGGAACCACACAAGATTTGACTTTTTAGGCTAGAACTGAAGTAGCACCAACTGTTTAACTCAAAATACAGTCAAGAAAGTGGCTCTGAAGCCGAGAAACGGGATCGACCATAAGCACTAATGTGAAATTACGTACAATTTTCAAATTTCTTGTACTTGCTAACTTTGCGACCTCGGGCAGCTATGTTACCATGGAGGAATCACACAAGATTTGACTTTTTAGGCTAGAACAGAAGTAGCACCAACTGTTTAACTCAAAATACAGTCAAGAAAGTGGCTCTGAAGCCGAGAAACGGGATCGACCATAAGCACTAATGTGAAATTACGTACAATTTTCAAATTTCTTGTACTTGCTAACTTTGCGACCTCGGGCAGCTATGTTACCATGGAGGAATCACACAAGATTTGACTTTTTAGGCTAGAACTGAAGTAGCACCAACTGTTTAACTCAAAATACAGTCAAGAAAGTGGCTCTGAAGCCGAGAAACGGGATCGACCATAAGCACTAATGTGAAATTACGTACAATTTTCAAATTTCTTGTACTTGCTAACTTTGCGACCTCGGGCAGCTATGTTACCATGGAGGAATCACACAAGATTTGACTTTTTAGGCTAGAACTGAAGTAGCACCAACTGTTTAACTCAAAATACAGTCAAGAAAGTGGCTCTGAAGCCGAGAAACGGGATCGACCATAAGCACTAATGTGAAATTACGTACAATTTTCAAATTTCTTGTACTTGCTAACTTTGCGACCTCGGGCAGCTATGTTACCATGGAGGAACCACAAAAGATTTGACTTTTTAGGCTAGAACTGAAGTAGCACCAACTGTTTAACTCAAAATACAGGCAAGAAAGTGGCTCTGAAGCCGAGAAACGGGATCGACCATAAGCACTACCGTGAAATTACATGCAATTTTCAAATTTCTTGTACTTGCTAACTTTGCGACCTCGGGCAGCTATGTTACCATGGAGGAATCACACAAGATTTGACTTTTTAGGCTAGAACTGAAGTAGCACCAACTGTTTAACTCAAAATACAGTCAAGAAAGTGGCTCTGAAGCCGAGAAACGGGATCGACCATAAGCACTAATGTGAAATTACGTACAATTTTCAAATTTCTTGTACTTGCTAACTTTGCGACCTCGGGCAGCTATGTTACCATGGAGGAATCACACAAGATTTGACTTTTTAGGCTAGAACTGAAGTAGCACCAACTGTTTAACTCAAAATACAGTCAAGAAAGTGGCTCTGAAGCCGAGAAACGGGATCGACCATAAGCACTACCGTGAAATTACATGCGATTTTCAAATTTCTTGTACTTGCTAACTTTGCGACCTCGGGCAGCTATGTTACCATGGAGGAACCACACAAGATTTGACTTTTTAGGCTAGAACTGAAGTAGCACCAACTGTTTAACTCAAAATACAGTCGAGAAAGTGGCTCTGAAGCCGAGAAACGGGATCGACCATAAGCACTAATGTGAAATTACGTACAATTTTCAAATTTCTTGTACTTGCTAACTTTGCGACCTCGGGCAGCTATGTTACCATGGAGGAACCACACAAGATTTGACTTTTTAGGCTAGAACTGAAGTAGCACCAACTGTTTAACTCAAAATACAGTCAAGAAAGTGGCTCTGAAGCCGAGAAACGGGATCGACCATAAGCACTACCGTGAAATTACATGCAATTTTCAAATTTCTTGTACTTGCTAACTTTGCGACCTCGGGCAGCTATGTTACCATGGAGGAATCACACAAGATTTGACTTTATAGGTTAGAACTGAAGCCGCATCAACTGTTTAACTCAAAATACAGTCAAGAAAGTGGCTCTGAAGCCGAGAAACGGGATCGACCATAAGCACTAATGTGAAATTACGTACAATTTTCAAATTTCTTGTACTTGCTAACTTTGCGACCTCGGGCAGCTATGTTACCATGGAGGAACCACACAAGATTTGACTTTTTAGGCTAGAACTGAAGTAGCACCAACTGTTTAACTCAAAATACAGTCAAGAAAGTGGCTCTGAAGCCGAGAAACGGGATCGACCATAAGCACTAATGTGAAATTACGTACAATTTTCAAATTTCTTATACTTGCTAACTTTGCGACCTCGGGCAGCTATGTTACCATGGAGGAACCACACAAGATTTGACTTTTTAGGCTAAAACTGAAGTAGCACCAACTGTTTAACTCAAAATACAGTCAAGAAAGTGGCTCTGAAGCCGAGAAACGGGATCGACCATAAGCACTAATGTGAAATTACGTACAATTTTCAAATTTCTTGTACTTGCTAACTTTGCGACCTCGGGCAGCTATGTTACCATGGAGGAATCACACAAGATTTGACTTTATAGGCTAGAACTGAAGCCGCGCCAACTGTTTAACTCAAAATACAGTCAAGAAAGTGGCTCTGAAGCTGAGAAACGGGATCGACCATAAGCACTAATGTGAAATTACGTACAATTTTCAAATTTCTTGTACTTGCTAACTTTGCGACCTCGGGCAGCTATGTTACCATGGAGGAATCACACAAGATTTGACTTTTTAGGCTAGAACTGAAGTAGCACCAACTGTTTAACTCAAAATACAGTCAAGAAAGTGGCTCTGAAGCCGAGAAACGGGATCGACCATAAGCACTAATGTGAAATTACGTACAATTTTCAAATTTCTTGTACTTGCTAACTTTGCGACCTCGGGCAGCTATGTTACCATGGAGGAACCACACAAGATTTGACTTTTTAGGCTAGAACTGAAATAGCACCAACTGTTTAACTCAAAATACAGTCAAGAAAGTGGCTCTGAAGCCGAGAAACGGGATCGACCATAAGCACTAATGTGAAATTACGTACAATTTTCAAATTTCTTGTACTTGCTAACTTTGCGACCTCGGGCAGCTATGTTACCATGGAGGAATCACACAAGATTTGACTTTTTAGGCTAGAACTGAAGTAGCACCAACTGTTTAACTCAAAATACAGTCAAGAAAGTGGCTCTGAAGCTGAGAAACGGGATCGACCATAAGCACTAATGTGAAATTACGTACAATTTTCAAATTTCTTGTACTTGCTAACTTTGCGACCTCGGGCAGCTATGTTACCATGGAGGAATCACACAAGATTTGACTTTTTAGGCTCTGAAGCCGAGAAACGGGATCGACCATAAGCACTAATGTGAAATTACGTACAATTTTCAAATTTCTTGTACTTGCTAACTTTGCGACCTCGGGCAGCTATGTTACCATGGAGGAATCACACAAGATTTGACTTTTTAGGCTAGAACTGAAGTAGCACCAACTGTTTAACTCAAAATACAGTCAAGAAAGTGGCTCTGAAGCCGAGAAACGGGATCGACCATAAGCACTAATGTGAAATTACGTACAATTTTCAAATTTCTTGTACTTGCTAACTTTGCGACCTCGGGCAGCTATGTTACCATGGAGGAACCACACAAGATTTGACTTTTTAGGCTAGAACTGAAGTAGCACCAACTGTTTAACTCAAAATACAGTCAAGAAAGTGGCTCTGAAGCCGAGAAACGGGATCGACCATAAGCACTAATGTGAAATTACGTACAATTTTCAAATTTCTTGTACTTGCTAACTTTGCGACCTCGGGCAGCTATGTTACCATGGAGGAATCACACAAGATTTGACTTTATAGGCTAGAACTGAAGTAGCACCAACTGTTTAACTCAAAATACAGTCAAGAAAGTGGCTCTGAAGCCGAGAAACGGGATCGACCATAAGCACTAATGTGAAATTACGTACAATTTTCAAATTTCTTGTACTTGCTAACTTTGCGACCTCGGGCAGCTATGTTACCATGGAGGAATCACACAAGATTTGACTTTTTAGGCTAGAACTGAAGTAGCACCAACTGTTTAACTCAAAATACAGTCAAGAAAGTGGCTCTGAAGCCGAGAAACGGGATCGACCATAAGCACTAATGTGAAATTACGTACAATTTTCAAATTTCTTGTACTTGCTAACTTTGCGACCTCGGGCAGCTATGTTACCATGGAGGAATCACACAAGATTTGACTTTTTAGGCTAGAACTGAAGTAGCACCAACTGTTTAACTCAAAATACAGTCAAGAAAGTGGCTCCGAAGCCGAGAAACGGGATCGACCATAAGCACTAATGTGAAATTACGTACAATTTTCAAATTTCTTGTACTTGCTAACTTTGCGACCTCGGGCAGCTATGTTACCATGGAGGAACCACACAAGATTTGACTTTTTAGGCTAGAACTGAAGTAGCACCAACTGTTTAACTCAAAATACAGTCAAGAAAGTGGCTCTGAAGCCGAGAAACGGGATCGACCATAAGCACTAATGTGAAATTACGTACAATTTTCAAATTTCTTGTACTTGCTAACTTTGCGACCTCGGGCAGCTATGTTACCATGGAGGAATCACACAAGATTTGACTTTTTAGGCTAGAACTGAAGTAGCACCAACTGTTTAACTCAAAATACAGTCAAGAAAGTGGCTCTGAAGCTGAGAAACGGGATCGACCATAAGCACTAATGTGAAATTACGTACAATTTTCAAATTTCTTGTACTTGCTAACTTTGCGACCTCGGGCAGCTATGTTACCATGGAGGAATCACACAAGATTTGACTTTTTAGGCTCTGAAGCCGAGAAACGGGATCGACCATAAGCACTAATGTGAAATTACGTACAATTTTCAAATTTCTTGTACTTGCTAACTTTGCGACCTCGGGCAGCTATGTTACCATGGAGGAACCACACAAGATTTGACTTTTTAGGCTAGAACTGAAGTAGCACCAACTGTTTAACTCAAAATACAGTCAAGAAAGTGGCTCTGAAGCCGAGAAACGGGATCGACCATAAGCACTAATGTGAAATTACGTACAATTTTCAAATTTCTTATACTTGCTAACTTTGCGACCTCGGGCAGCTATGTTACCATGGAGGAACCACACAAGATTTGACTTTTTAGGCTAAAACTGAAGTAGCACCAACTGTTTAACTCAAAATACAGTCAAGAAAGTGGCTCTGAAGCCGAGAAACGGGATCGACCATAAGCACTAATGTGAAATTACGTACAATTTTCAAATTTCTTGTACTTGCTAACTTTGCGACCTCGGGCAGCTATGTTACCATGGAGGAATCACACAAGATTTGACTTTATAGGCTAGAACTGAAGCCGCGCCAACTGTTTAACTCAAAATACAGTCAAGAAAGTGGCTCTGAAGCTGAGAAACGGGATCGACCATAAGCACTAATGTGAAATTACGTACAATTTTCAAATTTCTTGTACTTGCTAACTTTGCGACCTCGGGCAGCTATGTTACCATGGAGGAATCACACAAGATTTGACTTTTTAGGCTAGAACTGAAGTAGCACCAACTGTTTAACTCAAAATACAGTCAAGAAAGTGGCTCTGAAGCCGAGAAACGGGATCGACCATAAGCACTAATGTGAAATTACGTACAATTTTCAAATTTCTTGTACTTGCTAACTTTGCGACCTCGGGCAGCTATGTTACCATGGAGGAACCACACAAGATTTGACTTTTTAGGCTAGAACTGAAGTAGCACCAACTGTTTAACTCAAAATACAGTCAAGAAAGTGGCTCTGAAGCCGAGAAACGGGATCGACCATAAGCACTAATGTGAAATTACGTACAATTTTCAAATTTCTTGTACTTGCTAACTTTGCGACCTCGGGCAGCTATGTTACCATGGAGGAATCACACAAGATTTGACTTTTTAGGCTAGAACTGAAGTAGCACCAACTGCTTAACTCAAAATACAGTCAAGAAAGTGGCTCTGAAGCCGAGAAACGGGATCGACCATAAGCACTAATGTGAAATTACGTACAATTTTCAAATTTCTTGTACTTGCTAACTTTGCGACCTCGGGCAGCTATGTTACCATGGAGGAATCACACAAGATTTGACTTTTTAGGCTAGAACTGAAGTAGCACCAACTGTTTAACTCAAAATACAGTCAAGAAAGTGGCTCTGAAGCCGAGAAACGGGATCGACCATAAGCACTAATGTGAAATTACGTACAATTTTCAAATTTCTTGTACTTGCTAACTTTGCGACCTCGGGCAGCTATGTTACCATGGAGGAATCACACAAGATTTGACTTTTTAGGCTAGAACTGAAGTAGCACCAACTGTTTAACTCAAAATACAGTCAAGAAAGTGGCTCTGAAGCCGAGAAACGGGATCGACCATAAGCACTACCGTGAAATTACATGCAATTTTCAAATTTCTTGTACTTGCTAACTTTGCGACCTCGGGCAGCTATGTTACCATGGAGGAATCACACAAGATTTGACTTTTTAGGCTAGAACTGAAGTAGCACCAACTGTTTAACTCAAAATACAGTCAAGAAAGTGGCTCTGAAGCCGAGAAACGGGATCGACCATAAGCACTAATATGAAATTACGTACAATTTTCAAATTTCTTGTACTTGCTAACTTTGCGACCTCGGGCAGCTATGTTACCATGGAGGAATCACACAAGATTTTACTTTTTAGGCTAGAACTTAAGTAGCACCAACTGTTTAACTCAAAATACAGTCAAGAAAGTGGCTCTGAAGCCGAGAAACGGGATCGACCATAAGCACTAATGTGAAATTACGTACAATTTTCAAATTTCTTGTACTTGCTAACTTTGCGACCTCGGGCAGCTATGTTACCATGGAGGAATCACACAAGATTTGACTTTTTAGGCTAGAACTGAAGTAGCGCCAACTGTTTAATTCAAAATACAGTCAAGAAAATAGCTCTGAAGCCGAGAAACGGGATCGACCATAAGCACTACCGTGAAATTACATACAATTTTCAAATTTCTTGTACTTGCTAACTTTGCGACCTCGGGCAGCTATGTTACCAGGGAGGAATCACACAAGATTTGACTTTATAGGTTAGAACTGAAGCCGCATCAACTGTTTAACTCAAAATACAGTCAAGAAAGTGGCTCTGAAGCCGAGAAACGGGATCGACCATAAGCACTAATGTGAAATTACGTACAATTTTCAAATTTCTTGTACTTGCTAACTTTGCGACCTCGGGCAGCTATGTTACCATGGAGGAACCACACAAGATTTGACTTTTTAGGCTAGAACTGAAGTATCACCAACTGTTTAACTCAAAATACAGTCAAGAAAGTGGCTCTGAAGCCGAGAAACGGGATCGACCATAAGCACTAATGTGAAATTACGTACAATTTTCAAATTTCTTGTACTTGCTAACTTTGCGACCTCGGGCAGCTATGTTACCATGGAGGAATCACACAAGATTTGACTTTATAGGCTAGAACTGAAGCCGCGCCAACTGTTTAACTCAAAATACAGTCAAGAAAGTGGCTCTGAAGCTGAGAAACGGGATCAACCATAAGCACTAATGTGAAATTACGTACAATTTTCAAATTTCTTGTACTTGCTAACTTTGCGACCTCGGGCAGCTATGTTACCATGGAGGAACCACACAAGATTTGACTTTTTAGGCTAGAACTGAAGTAGCACCAACTGTTTAACTCAAAATACAGTCAAGAAAGTGTCTCTGAAGCCGAGAAACGGGATCGACCATAAGCACTAATGTGAAATTACGTACAATTTCCAAATTTCTTGTACTTGCTAACTTTGCGACCTCGGGCAGCTATGTTACCATGGAGGAACCACACAAGATTTGACTTTTTAGGCTAGAACTGAAGTAGCACCAACTGTTTAACTCAAAATACAGTAAAGAAAGTGGCTCTGAAGCCGAGAAACAGGATCGACCATAAGCACTAATGTGAAATTACGTACAATTTTCAAATTTCTTGTACTTGCTAACTTTGCGACCTCGGGCAGCTATGTTACCATGGAGGAATCACACAAGTTTTGACTTTTTAGGCTAGAACTGAAGTAGCACCAACTGTTTAACTCAAAATACAGTCAAGAAAGTGGCTCTGAAGCCGAGAAACGGGATCGACCATAAGCACTAATGTGAAATTACGTACAATTTTCAAATTTCTTGTACTTGCTAACTTTGCGACCTCGGGCAGCTATGTTACCATGGAGGAACCACACAAGATTTGACTTTTTAGGCTAGAACTGAAGTAGCACCAACTGTTTAACTCAAAATACAGTCAAGAAAGTGGCTCTGAAGCCGAGAAACGGGATCGACCATAAGCACTAATGTGAAATTACGTACAATTTTCAAATTTCTTGTACTTGCTAACTTTGCGACCTCGGGCAGCTATGTTACCATGGAGGAATCACACAAGATTTGACTTTTTAGGCTAGAACTGAAGTAGCACCAACTGTTTAACTCAAAATACAGTCAAGAAAGTGGCTCTGAAGCCGAGAAACGGGATCGACCATAAGCACTAATGTGAAATTACGTACAATTTTCAAATTTCTTGTACTTGCTAACTTTGCGACCTCGGGCAGCTATGTTACCATGGAGGAACCACACAAGATTTGACTTTTTAGGCTAGAACCATAAGCACTAATGTCAAATTACGTACAATTTTCAAATTTCTTGTACTTGCTAACTTTGCGACCTCGGGCAGCTATGTTACCATGGAGGAATCACACAAGATTTGACTTTTTAGGCTAGAACTGATGTAGCACCAACTGTTTAACTCAAAATACAGTCAAGAAAGTGGCCCTGAAGCCGAGAAACGGGATCGACCATAAGCACTACCGTGAAATTACATGCAATTTTCCAAATTTCTTGTACTTGCTAACTTTGCGACCTCGGGCAGCTATGTTACCATGGAGGAATCACACAAGATTTGACGTTTTAGGCTAGAACTGAAGTAGCACCAACTGTTTAACTCAAAATACAGTCAAGAAAGTGGCTCTGAAGCCGAGAAACGGGATCGACCATAAGCACTACCGTGAAATTACATGCAATTTTCCAAATTTCTTGTACTTGCTAACTTTGCGACCTCGGGCAGCTATGTTACCATGGAGGAATCACACAAGATTTGACGTTTTAGGCTAGAACTGAAGTAGCACCAACTGTTTAACTCAAAATACAGTCAAGAAAGTGGCTCTGAAGCCGAGAAACGGGATCGACCATAAGCACTAATGTGAAATTACGTACAATTTTCAAATTTCTTGTACTTGCTAACTTTGCGACCTCGGGCAGCTATGTTACCATGGAGGAATCACACAAGATTTGACTTTTTAGGCTAGAACTGAAGTAGCACCAACTGTTTAACTCAAAATACAGTCAAGAAAGTGGCTCTGAAGCCGAGAAACGGGATCGACCATAAGCACTACCGTGAAATTACATGCAATTTTCAAATTTCTTGTACTTGCTAACTTTGCGACCTCGGGCAGCTATGTTACCATGGAGGAACCACACAAGATTTGACTTTTTAGGCTAGAACTGAAGTAGCACCAACTGTTTAACTCAAAATACAGTCAAGAAAGTGGCTCTGAAGCCGAGAAACGGGATCGACCATAAGCACTAATGTGAAATTACGTACAATTTTCAAATTTCTTGTACTTGCTAACTTTGCGACCTCGGGCAGCTATGTTACCATGGAGGAATCACACAAGATTTGACTTTTTAGGCTAGAACAGAAGTAGCACCAACTGTTTAACTCAAAATACAGTCAAGAAAGTGGCTCTGAAGCCGAGAAACGGGATCGACCATAAGCACTAATGTGAAATTACGTACAATTTTCAAATTTCTTGTACTTGCTAACTTTGCGACCTCGGGCAGCTATGTTACCATGGAGGAATCACACAAGATTTGACTTTTTAGGCTAGAACTGAAGTAGCACCAACTGTTTAACTCAAAATACAGTCAAGAAAGTGGCTCTGAAGCCGAGAAACGGGATCGACCATAAGCACTAATGTGAAATTACGTACAATTTTCAAATTTCTTGTACTTGCTAACTTTGCGACCTCGGGCAGCTATGTTACCATGGAGGAATCACACAAGATTTGACTTTTTAGGCTAGAACTGAAGTAGCACCAACTGTTTAACTCAAAATACAGTCAAGAAAGTGGCTCTGAAGCCGAGAAACGGGATCGACCATAAGCACTAATGTGAAATTACGTACAATTTTCAAATTTCTTGTACTTGCTAACTTTGCGACCTCGGGCAGCTATGTTACCATGGAGGAACCACAAAAGATTTGACTTTTTAGGCTAGAACTGAAGTAGCACCAACTGTTTAACTCAAAATACAGGCAAGAAAGTGGCTCTGAAGCCGAGAAACGGGATCGACCATAAGCACTACCGTGAAATTACATGCAATTTTCAAATTTCTTGTACTTGCTAACTTTGCGACCTCGGGCAGCTATGTTACCATGGAGGAATCACACAAGATTTGACTTTTTAGGCTAGAACTGAAGTAGCACCAACTGTTTAACTCAAAATACAGTCAAGAAAGTGGCTCTGAAGCCGAGAAACGGGATCGACCATAAGCACTAATGTGAAATTACGTACAATTTTCAAATTTCTTGTACTTGCTAACTTTGCGACCTCGGGCAGCTATGTTACCATGGAGGAATCACACAAGATTTGACTTTTTAGGCTAGAACTGAAGTAGCACCAACTGTTTAACTCAAAATACAGTCAAGAAAGTGGCTCTGAAGCCGAGAAACGGGATCGACCATAAGCACTACCGTGAAATTACATGCAATTTTCAAATTTCTTGTACTTGCTAACTTTGCGACCTCGGGCAGCTATGTTACCATGGAGGAACCACACAAGATTTGACTTTTTAGGCTAGAACTGAAGTAGCACCAACTGTTTAACTCAAAATACAGTCGAGAAAGTGGCTCTGAAGCCGAGAAACGGGATCGACCATAAGCACTAATGTGAAATTACGTACAATTTTCAAATTTCTTGTACTTGCTAACTTTGCGACCTCGGGCAGCTATGTTATCATGGAGGAACCACACAAGATTTGACTTTTTAGGCTAGAACTGAAGTAGCACCAACTGTTTAACTCAAAATACAGTCAAGAAAGTGGCTCTGAAGCCGAGAAACGGGATCGACCATAAGCACTACCGTGAAATTACATGCAATTTTCAAATTTCTTGTACTTGCTAACTTTGCGACCTCGGGCAGCTATGTTACCATGGAGGAATCACACAAGATTTGACTTTTTAGGCTAGAACTGAAGTAGCACCAACTGTTTAACTCAAAATACAGTCAAGAAAGTGGCTCTGAAGCCGAGAAACGGGATCGACCATAAGCACTAATGTGAAATTACGTACAATTTTCAAATTTCTTGTACTTGCTAACTTTGCGACCTCGGGCAGCTATGTTACCATGGAGGAATCACACAAGATTTGACTTTTTAGGCTAGAACTGAAGTAGCGCCAACTGTTTAATTCAAAATACAGTCAAGAAAGTAGCTCTGAAGCCGAGAAACGGGATCGACCATAAGCACTACCGTGAAATTACATGCAATTTTCAAATTTCTTGTACTTGCTAACTTTGCGACCTCGGGCAGCTATGTTACCATGGAAGAATCACACAAGATTTGACTTTATAGGTTAGAACTGAAGCCGCATCAACTGTTTAACTCAAAATACAGTCAAGAAAGTGGCTCTGAAGCCGAGAAACGGGATCGACCATAAGCACTAATGTGAAATTACGTACAATTTTCAAATTTCTTGTACTTGCTAACTTTGCGACCTCGGGCAGCTATGTTACCATGGAGGAACCACACAAGATTTGACTTTTTAGGCTAGAACTGAAGTAGCACCAACTGTTTAACTCAAAATACAGTCAAGAAAGTGGCTCTGAAGCCGAGAAACGGGATCGACCATAAGCACTAATGTGAAATTACGTACAATTTTCAAATTTCTTATACTTGCTAACTTTGCGACCTCGGGCAGCTATGTTACCATGGAGGAACCACACAAGATTTGACTTTTTAGGCTAAAACTGAAGTAGCACCAACTGTTTAACTCAAAATACAGTCAAGAAAGTGGCTCTGAAGCCGAGAAACGGGATCGACCATAAGCACTAATGTGAAATTACGTACAATTTTCAAATGTCTTGTACTTGCTAACTTTGCGACCTCGGGCAGCTATGTTACCATGGAGGAATCACACAAGATTTGACTTTATAGGCTAGAACTGAAGCCGCGCCAACTGTTTAACTCAAAATACAGTCAAGAAAGTGGCTCTGAAGCTGAGAAACGGGATCGACCATAAGCACTAATGTGAAATTACGTACAATTTTCAAATTTCTTGTACTTGCTAACTTTGCGACCTCGGGCAGCTATGTTACCATGGAGGAATCACACAAGATTTGACTTTTTAGGCTAGAACTGAAGTAGCACCAACTGTTTAACTCAAAATACAGTCAAGAAAGTGGCTCTGAAGCCGAGAAACGGGATCGACCATAAGCACTAATGTGAAATTACGTACAATTTTCAAATTTCTTGTACTTGCTAACTTTGCGACCTCGGGCCGCTATGTTACCATGGAGGAATCACACAAGATTTGACTTTTTAGGCTAGAACTGAAGTAGCACCAACTGTTTAACTCAAAATACAGTCAAGAAAGTGGCTCTGAAGCTGAGAAACGGGATCGACCATAAGCACTAATGTGAAATTACGTACAATTTTCAAATTTCTTGTACTTGCTAACTTTGCGACCTCGGGCAGCTATGTTACCATGGAGGAATCACACAAGATTTGACTTTTTAGGCTCTGAAGCCGAGAAACGGGATCGACCATAAGCACTAATGTGAAATTACGTACAATTTTCAAATTTCTTGTACTTGCTAACTTTGCGACCTCGGGCAGCTATGTTACCATGGAGGAATCACACAAGATTTGACTTTTTAGGCTAGAACTGAAGTAGCACCAACTGTTTAACTCAAAATACAGTCAAGAAAGTGGCTCTGAAGCCGAGAAACGGGATCGACCATAAGCACTAATGTGAAATTACGTACAATTTTCAAATTTCTTGTACTTGCTAACTTTGCGACCTCGGGCAGCTATGTTACCATGGAGGAACCACACAAGATTTGACTTTTTAGGCTAGAACTGAAGTAGCACCAACTGTTTAACTCAAAATACAGTCAAGAAAGTGGCTCTGAAGCCGAGAAACGGGATCGACCATAAGCACTAATGTGAAATTACGTACAATTTTCAAATTTCTTGTACTTGCTAACTTTGCGACCTCGGGCAGCTATGTTACCATGGAGGAATCACACAAGATTTGACTTTTTAGGCTAGAACTGAAGTAGCACCAACTGTTTAACTCAAAATACAGTCAAGAAAGTGGCTCTGAAGCCGAGAAACGGGATCGACCATAAGCACTAATGTGAAATTACGTACAATTTTCAAATTTCTTGTACTTGCTAACTTTGCGACCTCGGGCAGCTATGTTACCATGGAGGAATCACACAAGATTTGACTTTTTAGGCTAGAACTGAAGTAGCACCAACTGTTTAACTCAAAATACAGTCAAGAAAGTGGCTCTGAAGCCGAGAAACGGGATCGACCATATGCACTAATGTGAAATTACGTACAATTTTCAAATTTCTTGTACTTGCTAACTTTGCGACCTCGGGCAGCTATGTTACCATGGAGGAATCACACAAGATTTGACTTTTTAGGCTAGAACTGAAGTAGCACCAACTGTTTAACTCAAAATACAGTCAAGAAAGTGGCTCTGAAGCCGAGAAACGGGATCGACCATAAGCACTAATGTGAAATTACGTACAATTTTCAAATTTCTTGTACTTGCTAACTTTGCGACCTCGGGCAGCTATGTTACCATGGAGGAACCACACAAGATTTGACTTTTTAGGCTAGAACTGAAGTAGCACCAACTGTTTAACTCAAAATACAGTCAAGAAAGTGGCTCTGAAGCCGAGAAACGGGATCGACCATAAGCACTAATGTGAAATTACGTACAATTTTCAAATTTCTTGTACTTGCTAACTTTGCGACCTCGGGCAGCTATGTTACCATGGAGGAATCACACAAGATTTGACTTTTTAGGCTAGAACTGAAGTAGCACCAACTGTTTAACTCAAAATACAGTCAAGAAAGTGGCTCTGAAGCCGAGAAACGGGATCGACCATAAGCACTACCGTGAAATTACATGCAATTTTCAAATTTCTTGTACTTGCTAACTTTGCGACCTCGGGCAGCTATGTTACCATGGAGGAATCACACAAGATTTGACTTTGTAGGCTAGAACTGAAGTAGCACCAACTGTTTAACTCAAAATACAGTCAAGAAAGTGGCTCTGAAGCCGAGAAACGGGATCGACCATAAGCACTAATGTGAAAATACGTACAATTTTCAAATTTCTTGTACTTGCTAACTTTGCGACCTCGGGCAGCTATGTTACCATGGAGGAATCACACAAGATTTGACTTTTTAGGCTAGAACTGAAGTAGCACCAACTGTTTAACTCAAAATACAGTCAAGAAAGTGGCTCTGAAGCCGAGAAACGGGATCGACCATAAGCACTAATGTGAATTACGTACAATTTTCAAATTTCTTGTACTTGCTAACTTTGCGACCTCGGGCAGCTATGTTACCATGGAGGAACCACACAAGATTTGACTTTTTAGGCTAGAACTGAAGTAGCACCAACTGTTTAACTCAAAATACAGTCAAGAAAGTGGCTCTGAAGCCGAGAAACGGGATCGACCATAAGCACTAATGTGAAATTACGTACAATTTTCAAATTTCTTGTACTTGCTAACTTTGCGACCTCGGGCAGCTATGTTACCATGGAGGAATCACACAAGATTTGACTTTTTAGGCTAGAACTGAAGTAGCACCAACTGTTTAACTCAAAATACAGTCAAGAAAGTGGCTCTGAAGCCGAGAAACGGGATCGACCATAAGCACTAACGTGAAATTACGTACAATTTTCAAATTTCTTGTACTTGCTAACTTTGCGACCTCGGGCAGCTATGTTACCATGGAGGAATCACACAAGATTTGACTTTTTAGGCTAGAACTGAAGTAGCACCAACTGTTTAACTCAAAATACAGTCAAGAAAGTGGCTCTGAAGCCGAGAAACGGGATCGACCATAAGCACTAATGTGAAATTACGTACAATTTTCAAATTTCTTGTACTTGCTAACTTTGCGACCTCGGGCAGCTATGTTACCATGGAGGAATCACACAAGATTTGACTTTTTAGGCTAGAACTGAAGTAGCACCACCTGTTTAACTCAAAATACAGTCAAGAAAGTGGCTCTGAAGCCGAGAAACGGGATCGACCATAAGCACTACCGTGAAATTACATGCAATTTTCAAATTTCTTGTACTTGCTAACTTTGCGACCTCGGGCAGCTATGTTACCATGGAGGAATCACACAAGATTTGACTTTTTAGGCTAGAACTGAAGTAGCACCAACTGTTTAACTCAAAATACAGTCAAGAAAGTGGCTCTGAAGCCGAGAAACGGGATCGACCATAAGCACTAATGTGAAATTACGTACAATTTTCAAATTTCTTGTACTTGCTAACTTTGCGACCTCGGGCAGCTATGTTACCATGGAGGAACCACACAAGATTTGACTTTTTAGGCTAGAACTGAAGTAGCACCAACTGTTTAACTCAAAATACAGTCAAGAAAGTGGCTCTGAAGCCGAGAAACGGGATCGACCATAAGCACTAATGTGAAATTACGTACAATTTTCAAATTTCTTGTACTTGCTAACTTTGCGACCTCGGGCAGCTATGTTACCATGGAGGAATCACACAAGATTTGACTTTTTAGGCTAGAACTGAAGTAGCGCCAACTGTTTAATTCAAAATACAGTCAAGAAAATAGCTCTGAAGCCGAGAAACGGGATCGACCATAAGCACTACCGTGAAATTACATGCAATTTTCAAATTTCTTGTACTTGCTAACTTTGCGACCTCGGGCAGCTATGTTACCATGGAGGAATCACACAAGATTTGACTTTATAGGTTAGAACTGAAGCCGCATCAACTGTTTAACTCAAAATACAGTCAAGAAAGTGGCTCTGAAGCCGAGAAACGGGATCGACCATAAGCACTAATGTGAAATTACGTACAATTTTCAAATTTCTTGTACTTGCTAACTTTGCGACCTCGGGCAGCTATGTTACCATGGAGGAACCACACAAGATTTGACTTTTTAGGCTAGAACTGAAGTAGCACCAACTGTTTAACTCAAAATACAGTCAAGAAAGTGGCTCTGAAGCCGAGAAACGGGATCGACCATAAGCACTAATGTGAAATTACGTACAATTTTCAAATTTCTTGTACTTGCTAACTTTGCGACCTCGGGCAGCTATGTTACCATGGAGGAATCACACAAGATTTGACTTTATAGGCTAGAACTGAAGCCGCGCCAACTGTTTAACTCAAAATACAGTCAAGAAAGTGGCTCTGAAGCTGAGAAACGGGATCGACCATAAGCACTATTGTGAAATTACGTACAATTTTCAAATTTCTTGTACTTGCTAACTTTGCGACCTCGGGCAGCTATGTTACCATGGAGGAACCACACAAGATTTGACTTTTTAGGCTAGAACTGAAGTAGCACCAACTGTTTAACTCAAAATACAGTCAAGAAAGTGTCTCTGAAGCCGAGAAACGGGATCGACCATAAGCACTAATGTGAAATTACGTACAATTTTCAAATTTCTTGTACTTGCTAACTTTGCGACCACGGGCAGCTATGTTACCATGGAGGAACCAGACAAGATTTGACTTTTTAGGCTAGAACTGAAGTAGCACCAACTGTTTAACTCAAAATACAGTCAAGAAAGTGGCTCTGAAGCCGAGAAACAGGATCGACCATAAGCACTAATGTGAAATTACGTACAATTTTCAAATTTCTTGTACTTGCTAACTTTGCGACCTCGGGCAGCTATGTTACCATGGAGGAATCACACAAGATTTGACTTTTTAGGCTAGAACTGAAGTAGCGCCAACTGTTTAACTCAAAATACAGTCAAGAAAGTGGCTCTGAAGCCGAGAAACGGGATCGACCATAAGCACTAATGTGAAATTACGTACAATTTTCAAATTTCTTGTACTTGCTAACTTTGCGACCTCGGGCAGCTATGTTACCATGGAGGAACCACACAAGATTTGACTTTTTAGGCTAGAACTGAAGTAGCACCAACTGTTTAACTCAAAATACAGTCAAGAAAGTGGCTCTGAAGCCGAGAAACGGGATCGACCATAAGCACTAATGTGAAATTACGTACAATTTTCAAATTTCTTGTACTTGCTAACTTTGCGACCTCGGGCAGCTATGTTACCATGGAGGAATCACACAAGATTTGACTTTTTAGGCTAGAACTGAAGTAGCGCCAACTGTTTAATTCAAAATACAGTCAAGAAAGTAGCTCTGAAGCCGAGAAACGGGATCGACCATAAGCACAACCGTGAAATTACATGCAATTTTCAAATTTCTTGTACTTGCTAACTTTGCGACCTCGGGCAGCTATGTTACCATGGAGGAATCACACAAGATTTGACTTTATAGGCTAGAACTGAAGCCGCGCCAACTGTTTAACTCAAAATACAGTCAAGAAAGTGGCTCTGAAGCTGAGAAACGGGATCGACCATAAGCACTAATGTGAAATTACGTACAATTTTCAAATTTCTTGTACTTGCTAACTTTGCGACCTCGGGCAGCTATGTTACCATGGAGGAACCACACAAGATTTGACTTTTTAGGCTAGAACTGAAGTAGCACCAACTGTTTAACTCAAAATACAGTCAAGAAAGTGTCTCTGAAGCCGAGAAACGGGATCGACCATAAGCACTAATGTGAAATTACGTACAATTTTCAAATTTCTTGTACTTGCTAACTTTGCGACCTCGGGCAGCTATGTTACCATGGAGGAATCACACAAGATTTGACTTTTTAGGCTAGAACTGAAGTAGCGCCAACTGTTTAATTCAAAATACAGTCAAGAAAGTAGCTCTGAAGCCGAGAAACGGGATCGACCATAAGCACTAATGTGAAATTACGTACAATTTTCAAATTTCTTGTACTTGCTAACTTTGCGACCTCGGGCAGCTATGTTACCATGGAGGAATCACACAAGATTTGACTTTATAGGCTAGAACTGAAGCCGCGCCAACTGTTTAACTCAAAATACAGTCAAGAAAGTGGCTCTGAAGCCGAGAAACGGGATCGACCATAAGCACTAATGTGAAATTACGTACAATTTTCAAATTTCTTGTACTTGCTAACTTTGCGACCTCGGGCAGCTATGTTACCATGGAGGAACCACACAAGATTTGACTTTTTAGGCTAGAACTGAAGTAGCACCAACTGTTTAACTCAAAATACAGTCAAGAAAGTGTCTCTGAAGCCGAGAAACGGGATCGACCATAAGCACTAATGTGAAATTACGTACAATTTTCAAATTTCTTGTACTTGCTAACTTTGCGACCTCGGGCAGCTATGTTACCATGGAGGAACCACACAAGATTTGACTTTTTAGGCTAGAACTGAAGTAGCACCAACTGTTTAACTCAAAATACAGTCAAGAAAGTGGCTCTGAAGCCGAGAAACAGGATCGACCATAAGCACTAATGTGAAATTACGTACAATTTTCAAATTTCTTGTACTTGCTAACTTTGCGACCTCGGGCAGCTATGTTACCATGGAGGAATCACACAAGATTTGACTTTTTAGGCTAGAACTGAAGTAGCACCAACTGTTTAACTCAAAATACAGTCAAGAAAGTGGCTCCGAAGCCGAGAAACGGGATCGACCATAAGCACTACCGTGAAATTACATGCAATTTTCAAATTTCTTGTACTTGCTAACTTTGCGACCTCGGGCAGCTATGTTACCATGGAGGAATCACACAAGATTTGACTTTTTAGGCTAGAACTGAAGTAGCACCAACTGTTTAACTCAAAATACAGTCAAGAAAGTGGCTCTGAAGCCGAGAAACAGGATCGACCATAAGCACTAATGTGAAATTACGTACAATTTTCAAATTTCTTGTACTTGCTAACTTTGCGACCTCGGGCAGCTATGTTACCATGGAGGAATCACACAAGATTTGACTTTTTAGGCTAGAACTGAAGTAGCACCAACTGTTTAACTCAAAATACAGTCAAGAAAGTGGCTCTGAAGCCGAGAAACGGGATCGACCATAAGCACTAATGTGAAATTACGTACAATTTTCAAATTTCTTGTACTTGCTAACTTTGCGACCTCGGGCAGCTATGTTACCATGGAGGAACCACACAAGATTTGACTTTTTAGGCTAGAACTGAAGCCGCATCAACTGTTTAACTCAAAATACAATCAAGAAAGTGGCTCTGAAGCCGAGAAACGGGATCGACCATAAGCACTAATGTGAAATTACGTACAATTTTCAAATTTCTTGTACTTGCTAACTTTGCGACCTCGGGCAGCTATGTTACCATGGAGGAATCACACAAGATTTGACTTTTTAGGCTAGAACTGAAGTAGCACCAACTGTTTAACTCAAAATACAGTCAAGAAAGTGGCTCTGAAGCCGAGAAACGGGATCGACCATAAGCACAACCGTGAAATTACATGCAATTTTCAAATTTCTTGTACTTGCTAACTTTGCGACCTCGGGCAGCTATGTTACCATGGAGGAATCACACAAGATTTGACTTTTTAGGATAGAACTGAAGTAGCGCCAACTGTTTTATTCAAAATACAGTCAAGAAAGTAGCTCTGAAGCCGAGAAACGGGATCGACCATAAGCACTAATGTGAAATTACGTACAATTTTCAAATTTCTTGTACTTGCTAACTTTGCGACCTCGGGCAGCTATGTTACCATGGAGGAACCACACAAGATTTGACTTTTTAGGCTAGAACTGAAGCCGCATCAACTGTTTAACTCAAAATACAGTCAAGAAAGTGGCTCTGAAGCCGAGAAACGGGATCGACCATAAGCACTAATGTGAAATTACGTACAATTTTCAAATTTCTTGTACTTGCTAACTTTGCGACCTCGGGCAGCTATGTTACCATGGAGGAATCACACAAGATTTGACTTTTTAGGCTAGAACTGAAGTAGCACCAACTGTTTAACTCAAAATACAGTCAAGAAAGTGGCTCTGAAGCCGAGAAACGGGATCGACCATAAGCACTAATGTGAAATTACGTACAATTTTCAAATTTCTTGTACTTGCTAACTTTGCGACCTCGGGCAGCTATGTTACCATGGAGGAATCACACAAGATTTGACTTTTTAGGCTAGAACTGAAGTAGCACCAACTGTTTAACTCAAAATACAGTCAAGAAAGTGGCTCTGAAGCCGAGAAACGGGATCGACCATAAGCACTAATGTGGAATTACGTACAATTTTCAAATTTCTTGTACTTGCTAACTTTGCGACCTCGGGCAGCTATGTTACCATGGAGGAATCACACAAGATTTGACTTTTTAGGATAGAACTGAAGTAGCGCCAACTGTTTTATTCAAAATACAGTCAAGAAAGTAGCTCTGAAGCCGAGAAACGGGATCGACCATAAGCACTACCGTGAAATTACATGCAATTTTCAAATTTCTTGTACTTGCTAACTTTGCGACCTCGGGCAGCTATGTTACCATGGAGGAATCACACAAGATTTGACTTTATAGGTTAGAACTGAAGCCGCATCAACTGTTTAACTCAAAATACAGTCAAGAAAGTGGCTCTGAAGCCGAGAAACGGGATCGACCATAAGCACTAATGTGAAATTACGTACAATTTTCAAATTTCTTGTACTTGCTAACTTTGCGACCTCGGGCAGCTATGTTACCATGGAGGAACCACACAAGATTTGACTTTTTAGGCTAGAACTGAAGTAGCACCAACTGTTTAACTCAAAATACAGTCAAGAAAGTGGCTCTGAAGCCGAGAAACGGGATCGACCATAAGCACTAATGTGAAATTACGTACAATTTTCAAATTTCTTGTACTTGCTAACTTTGCGACCTCGGGCAGCTATGTTACCATGGAGGAACCACACAAGATTTGACTTTTTAGGCTAGAACTGAAGTAGCACCAACTGTTTAACTCAAAATACAGTCAAGAAAGTGGCTCTGAAGCCGAGAAACGGGATCGACCATAAGCACTAATGTGAAATTACGTACAATTTTCAAATTTCTTGTACTTGCTAACTTTGCGACCTCGGGCAGCTATGTTACCATGGAGGAATCACACAAGATTTGACTTTTTAGGCTAGAACTGAAGTAGCACCAACTGTTTAACTCAAAATACAGTCAAGAAAGTGGCTCTGAAGCCGAGAAACGGGATCGACCATAAGCACTAATGTGAAATTACGTACAATTTTCAAATTTCTTGTACTTGCTAACTTTGCGACCTCGGGCAGCTATGTTACCATGGAGGAATCACACAAGATTTGACTTTTTAGGCTAGAACTGAAGTAGCACCAACTGTTTAACTCAAAATACAGTCAAGAAAGTGGCTCTGAAGCCGAGAAACGGGATCGACCATAAGCACTAATGTGGAATTACGTACAATTTTCAAATTTCTTGTACTTGCTAACTTTGCGACCTCGGGCAGCTATGTTACCATGGAGGAATCACACAAGATTTGACTTTTTAGGATAGAACTGAAGTAGCGCCAACTGTTTTATTCAAAATACAGTCAAGAAAGTAGCTCTGAAGCCGAGAAACGGGATCGACCATAAGCACTACCGTGAAATTACATGCAATTTTCAAATTTCTTGTACTTGCTAACTTTGCGACCTCGGGCAGCTATGTTACCATGGAGGAATCACACAAGATTTGACTTTATAGGTTAGAACTGAAGCCGCATCAACTGTTTAACTCAAAATACAGTCAAGAAAGTGGCTCTGAAGCCGAGAAACGGGATCGACCATAAGCACTAATGTGAAATTACGTACAATTTTCAAATTTCTTGTACTTGCTAACTTTGCGACCTCGGGCAGCTATGTTACCATGGAGGAACCACACAAGATTTGACTTTTTAGGCTAGAACTGAAGTAGCACCAACTGTTTAACTCAAAATACAGTCAAGAAAGTGGCTCTGAAGCCGAGAAACGGGATCGACCATAAGCACTAATGTGAAATTACGTACAATTTTCAAATTTCTTGTACTTGCTAACTTTGCGACCTCGGGCAGCTATGTTACCATGGAGGAACCACACAAGATTTGACTTTTTAGGCTAGAACTGAAGTAGCACCAACTGTTTAACTCAAAATACAGTCAAGAAAGTGGCTCTGAAGCCGAGAAACGGGATCGACCATAAGCACTAATGTGAAATTACGTACAATTTTCAAATTTCTTGTACTTGCTAACTTTGCGACCTCGGGCAGCTATGTTACCATGGAGGAATCACACAAGATTTGACTTTATAGGCTAGAACTGAAGCCGCGCCAACTGTTTAACTCAAAATACAGTCAAGAAAGTGGCTCTGAAGCTGAGAAACGGGATCGACCATAAGCACTAATGTGAAATTACGTACAATTTTCAAATTTCTTGTACTTGCTAACTTTGCGACCTCGGGCAGCTATGTTACCATGGAGGAATCACACAAGATTTGACTTTTTAGGCTAGAACTGAAGTAGCACCAACTGTTTAACTCAAAATACAGTCAAGAAAGTGGCTCTGAAGCCGAGAAACGGGATCGACCATAAGCACTAATGTGAAATTACGTACAATTTTCAAATTTCTTGTACTTGCTAACTTTGCGACCTCGGGCAGCTATGTTACCATGGAGGAATCACACAAGATTTGACTTTATAGGCTAGAACTGAAGCCGCGCCAACTGTTTAACTCAAAATACAGTCAAGAAAGTGGCTCTGAAGCTGAGAAACGGGATCGACCATAAGCACTAATGTGAAATTACGTACAATTTTCAAATTTCTTGTACTTGCTAACTTTGCGACCTCGGGCAGCTATGTTACCATGGAGGAATCACACAAGATTTGACTTTTTAGGCTAGAACTGAAGTAGCACCAACTGTTTAACTCAAAATACAGTCAAGAAAGTGGCTCTGAAGCCGAGAAACGGGATCAAATTTCTTGTACTTGCTAACTTTGCGACCTCGGGCAGCTATGTTACCATGGAGGAACCACACAAGATTTGACTTTTTAGGCTAGAACTGAAGCCGCATCAACTGTTTAACTCAAAATACAGTCAAGAAAGTGGCTCTGAAGCCGAGAAACGGGATCGACCATAAGCACTAATGTGAAATTACGTACAATTTTCAAATTTCTTGTACTTGCTAACTTTGCGACCTCGGGCAGCTATGTTACCATGGAGAAATCACACAAGATTTGACTTTTTAGGCTAGAACTGAAGTAGCACCAACTGTTTAACTCAAAATACAGTCAAGAAAGTGGCTCTGAAGCCGAGAAACGGGATCGACCATAAGCACTAATGTGAAATTACGTACAATTTTCAAATTTCTTGTACTTGCTAACTTTGCGACCTCGGGCAGCTATGTTACCATGGAGGAACCACACAAGATTTGACTTTTTAGGCTAGAACTGAAGTAGCACCAACTGTTTAACTCAAAATACAGTCAAGAAAGTGTCTCTGAAGCCGAGAAACGGGATCGACCATAAGCACTAATGTGAAATTACGTACAATTTTCAAATTTCTTGTACTTGCTAACTTTGCGACCTCGGGCAGCTATGTTACCATGGAGGAACCACACAAGATTTGACTTTTTAGGCTAGAACTGAAGTAGCACCAACTGTTTAACTCAAAATACAGTCAAGAAAGTGGCTCTGAAGCCGAGAAACGGGATCGACCATAAGCACTAATGTGAAATTACGTACAATTTTCAAATTTCTTGTACTTGCTAACTTTGCGACCTCGGGCAGCTATGTTACCATGGAGGAACCACACATGATTTGACTTTTTAGGCTAGAACTGAAGTAGCACCAACTGTTTAACTCAAAATACAGTCAAGAAAGTGGCTCTGAAGCCGAGAAACGGGATCGACCATAAGCACTAATGTGAAATTACGTACAATTTTCAAATTTCTTGTACTTGCTAACTTTGCGACCTCGGGCAGCTATGTTACCATGGAGGAACCACACAAGATTTGACTTTTTAGGCTAAAACTGAAGTAGCACCAACTGTTTAACTCAAAATACAGTCAAGAAAGTGGCTCTGAAGCCGAGAAACGGGATCGACCATAAGCACTAATGTGAAATTACGTACAATTTTCAAATTTCTTGTACTTGCTAACTTTGCGACCTCGGGCAGCTATGTTACCATGGAGGAATCACACAAGATTTGACTTTTTAGGCTAGAACTGAAGTAGCACCAACTGTTTAACTCAAAATACAGTCAAGAAAGTGGCTCTGAAGCCGAGAAACGGGATCGACCATAAGCACTAATGTGAAATTACGTACAATTTTCAAATTTCTTGTACTTGCTAACTTTGCGACCTCGGGCAGCTATGTTACCATGGAGGAACCACACAAGATTTGACTTTTTAGGCTAGAACTGAAGTAGAACCAACTGTTTAACTCAAAATACAGTCAAGAAAGTGGCTCTGAAGCCGAGAAACGGGATCGACCATGAGCACTAATGTGAAATTACGTACAATTTTCAAATTTCTTGTACTTGCTAACTTTGCGACCTCGGGCAGCTATGTTACCCTGGAGGAATCACACAAGATTTGACTTTTTAGGCTAGAACTGAAGTAGCACCAACTGTTTAACTCAAAATACAGTCAAGAAAGTGGCTCTGAAGCCGAGAAACGGGATCGACCATAAGCACTAATGTGAAATTACGTACAATTTTCAAATTTCTTGTACTTGCTAACTTTGCGACCTCGGGCAGCTATGTTACCATGGAGGAATCACACAAGATTTGACTTTTTAGGCTAGAACTGAAGTAGCACCAACTGTTTAACTCAAAATACAGTCAAGAAAGTGGCTCTGAAGCCGAGAAACGGGATCGACCATAAGCACTAATGTGAAATTACGTACAATTTTCAAATTTCTTGTACTTGCTAACTTTGCGACCTCGGGCAGCTATGTTACCATGGAGGAACCACACAAGATTTGACTTTTTAGGCTAGAACTGAAGTAGCACCAACTGTTTAACTCAAAATACAGTCAAGAAAGTGGCTCTGAAGCCGAGAAACGGGATCGACCATAAGCACTAATGTGAAATTACGTACAATTTTCAAATTTCTTGTACTTGCTAACTTTGCGACCTCGGGCAGCTATGTTACCATGGAGGAACCACACAAGATTTGACTTTTTAGGCTAGAACTGAAGTAGCACCAACTGTTTAACTCAAAATACAGTCAAGAAAGTGGCTCTGAAGCCGAGAAACGGGATCGACCATAAGCACTAATGTGAAATTACGTACAATTTTCAAATTTCTTGTACTTGCTAACTTTGCGACCTCGGGCAGCTATGTTACCATGGAGGAATCACACAAGATTTGACTTTTTAGGCTAGAACTGAAGTAGCACCAACTGTTTAACTCAAAATACAGTCAAGAAAGTGGCTCTGAAGCCGAGAAACGGGATCGACCATAAGCACTAATGTGAAATTACGTACAATTTTCAAATTTCTTGTACTTGCTAACTTTGCGACCTCGGGCAGCTATGTTACCATGGAGGAACCACACAAGATTTGACTTTTTAGGCTAGAACTGAAGTAGCACCAACTGTTTAACTCAAAATACAGTCAAGAAAGTGGCTCTGAAGCCGAGAAACGGGATCGACCATAAGCACTAATGTGAAATTACGTACAATTTTCAAATTTCTTGTACTTGCTAACTTTGCGACCTCGGGCAGCTATGTTACCATAGAGGAATCACACAAGATTTGACTTTTTAGGCTAGAACTGAAGTAGCACCAACTGTTTAACTCAAAATACAGTCAAGAAAGTGGCTCTGAAGCCGAGAAACGGGATCGACCATAAGCACTAATGTGAAATTACGTACAATTTTCAAATTTCTTGTACTTGCTAACTTTGCGACCTCGGGCAGCTATGTTACCATGGAGGAATCACACAAGATTTGACTTTTTAGGCTAGAACTGAAGTAGCACCAACTGTTTAACTCAAAATACAGTCAAGAAAGTGGCTCTGAAGCCGAGAAACGGGATCGACCATAAGCACTAATGTGAAATTACGTACAATTTTCAAATTTCTTGTACTTGCTAACTTTGCGACCTCGGGCAGCTATGTTACCATGGAGGAACCACACAAGATTTGACTTTTTAGGCTAGAACTGAAGTAGCACCAACTGTTTAACTCAAAATACAGTCAAGAAAGTGGCTCTGAAGCCGAGAAACGGGATCGACCATAAGCACTAATGTGAAATTACGTACAATTTTCAAATTTCTTGTACTTGCTAACTTTGTGACCTCGGGCAGCTATGTTACCATGGAGGAATCACACAAGATTTGACTTTATAGGTTAGAACTGAAGCCGCATCAACTCTTTAACTCAAAATACAGTCAAGAAAGTGGCTCTGAAGCCGAGAAACGGGATCGACCATAAGCACTAATGTGAAATTACGTACAATTTTCAAATTTCTTGTACTTGCTAACTTTGCGACCTCGGGCAGCTATGTTACCATGGAGGAATCACACAAGATTTGACTTTTTAGGCTAGAACTGAAGTAGCACCAACTGTTTAACTGAAAATACAGTCAAGAAAGTGGCTCTGAAGCCGAGAAACGGGATCGACCATAAGCACTAATGTGAAATTACGTACAATTTTCAAATTTCTTGTACTTGCTAACTTTGCGACCTCGGGCAGCTATGTTACCATGGAGGAATCACACAAGATTTGACTTTTTAGGCTAGAACTGAAGTAGCACCAACTGTTTAACTCAAAATACAGTCAAGAAAGTGGCTCTGAAGCCGAGAAACGGGATCGACCATAAGCACTAATGTGAAATTACGTACAATTTTCAAATTTCTTGTACTTGCTAACTTTGCGACCTCGGGCAGCTATGTTACCATGGAGGAATCACACACGATTTGACTTTTTAGGCTAGAACTGAAGTAGCACCAACTGTTTAACTCAAAATACAGTCAAGAAAGTGGCTCTGAAGCCGAGAAACGGGATCGACCATAAGCACTAATGTGAAATTACGTACAATTTTCAAATTTCTTGTACTTGCTAACTTTGCGACCTCGGGCAGCTATGTTACCATGGAGGAACCACACAAGATTTGACTTTTTAGGCTAGAACTGAAGTAGCACCAACTGTTTAACTCAAAATACAGTCAAGAAAGTGGCTCTGAAGCCGAGAAACGGGATCGACCATAAGCACTAATGTGAAATTACGTACAATTTTCAAATTTCTTGTACTTGCTAACTTTGCGACCTCGGGCAGCTATGTTACCATGGAGGAATCACACAAGATTTGACTTTTTAGGCTAGAACTGAAGTAGCACCAACTGTTTAACTCAAAATACAGTCAAGAAAGTAGCTCTGAAGCCGAGAAACGGGATCGACCATAAGCACTACCGTGAAATTACATGCAATTTTCAAATTTCTTGTACTTGCTAACTTTGCGACCTCGGGCAGCTATGTTACCATGGAGGAATCACACAAGATTTGACTTTTTAGGCTAGAACTGAAGTAGCACCAACTGTTTAACTCAAAATACAGTCAAGAAAGTGGCTCTGAAGCCGAGAAACGGGATCGACCATAAGCACTAATGTGAAATTACGTACAATTTTCAAATTTCTTGTACTTGCTAACTTTGCGACCTCGGGCAGCTATGTTACCATGGAGGAATCACACAAGATTTGACTTTTTAGGCTAGAACTGAAGTAGCACCAACTGTTTAACTCAAAATACAGTCAAGAAAGTGGCTCTGAAGCCGAGAAACGGGATCGACCATAAGCACTAATGTGAAATTACGTACAATTTTCAAATTTCTTGTACTTGCTAACTTTGCGACCTCGGGCAGCTATGTTACCATGGAGGAATCACACACGATTTGACTTTTTAGGCTAGAACTGAAGTAGCACCAACTGTTTAACTCAAAATACAGTCAAGAAAGTGGCTCTGAAGCCGAGAAACGGGATCGACCATAAGCACTAATGTGAAATTACGTACAATTTTCAAATTTCTTGTACTTGCTAACTTTGCGACCTCGGGCAGCTATGTTACCATGGAGGAACCACACAAGATTTGACTTTTTAGGCTAGAACTGAAGTAGCACCAACTGTTTAACTCAAAATACAGTCAAGAAAGTGGCTCTGAAGCCGAGAAACGGGATCGACCATAAGCACTAATGTGAAATTACGTACAATTTTCAAATTTCTTGTACTTGCTAACTTTGCGACCTCGGGCAGCTATGTTACCATGGAGGAATCACACAAGATTTGACTTTTTAGGCTAGAACTGAAGTAGCACCAACTGTTTAACTCAAAATACAGTCAAGAAAGTAGCTCTGAAGCCGAGAAACGGGATCGACCATAAGCACTACCGTGAAATTACATGCAATTTTCAAATTTCTTGTACTTGCTAACTTTGCGACCTCGGGCAGCTATGTTACCATGGAGGAATCACACAAGATTTGACTTTTTAGGCTAGAACTGAAGTAGCACCAACTGTTTAACTCAAAATACAGTCAAGAAAGTGGCTCTGAAGCCGAGAAACGGGATCGAACCTAAGCACTAATGTGAAATTACGTACAATTTTCAAATTTCTTGTACTTGCTAACTTTGCGACCTCGGGCAGCTATGTTACCATGGAGGAACCACACAAGATTTGACATTTTAGGCTAGAACTGAAGTAGCACCAACTGTTTAACTCAAAATACAGTCAAGAAAGTGGCTCTGAAGCCGAGAAACGGGATCGACCATAAGCACTAATGTGAAATTACGTACAATTTTCAAATTTCTTGTACTTGCTAACTTTGCGACCTCGGGCAGCTATGTTACCATGGAGGAACCACACAAGATTTGACTTTTTAGGCTAGAACTGAAGTAGCACCAACTGTTTAACTCAAAATACAGTCAAGAAAGTGGCTCTGAAGCCGAGAAACGGGATCGACCATAAGCACTAATGTGAAATTACGTACAATTTTCAAATTTCTTGTACTTGCTAACTTTGCGACCTCGGGCAGCTATGTTACCATGGAGGAATCACACAAGATTTGACTTTTTAGGCTAGAACTGAAGTAGCACCAACTGTTTAACTCAAAATACAGTCAAGAAAGTGGCTCTGAAGCCGAGAAACGGGATCGACCATAAGCACTAATGTGAAATTACGTACAATTTTCAAATTTCTTGTACTTGCTAACTTTGCGACCTCGGGCAGCTATGTTACCATGGAGGAACCACACAAGATTTGACTTTTTAGGCTAGAACTGAAGTAGCACCAACTGTTTAACTCAAAATACAGTCAAGAAAGTGGCTCTGAAGCCGAGAAACGGGATCGACCATAAGCACTAATGTGAAATTACGTACAATTTTCAAATTTCTTGTACTTGCTAACTTTGTGACCTCGGGCAGCTATGTTACCATGGAGGAATCACACAAGATTTGACTTTATAGGTTAGAACTGAAGCCGCATCAACTCTTTAACTCAAAATACAGTCAAGAAAGTGGCTCTGAAGCCGAGAAACGGGATCGACCATAAGCACTAATGTGAAATTACGTACAATTTTCAAATTTCTTGTACTTGCTAACTTTGCGACCTCGGGCAGCTATGTTACCATGGAGGAATCACACAAGATTTGACTTTTTAGGCTAGAACTGAAGTAGCACCAACTGTTTAACTGAAAATACAGTCAAGAAAGTGGCTCTGAAGCCGAGAAACGGGATCGACCATAAGCACTAATGTGAAATTACGTACAATTTTCAAATTTCTTGTACTTGCTAACTTTGCGACCTCGGGCAGCTATGTTACCATGGAGGAATCACACAAGATTTGACTTTTTAGGCTAGAACTGAAGTAGCACCAACTGTTTAACTCAAAATACAGTCAAGAAAGTGGCTCTGAAGCCGAGAAACGGGATCGACCATAAGCACTAATGTGAAATTACGTACAATTTTCAAATTTCTTGTACTTGCTAACTTTGCGACCTCGGGCAGCTATGTTACCATGGAGGAATCACACACGATTTGACTTTTTAGGCTAGAACTGAAGTAGCACCAACTGTTTAACTCAAAATACAGTCAAGAAAGTGGCTCTGAAGCCGAGAAACGGGATCGACCATAAGCACTAATGTGAAATTACGTACAATTTTCAAATTTCTTGTACTTGCTAACTTTGCGACCTCGGGCAGCTATGTTACCATGGAGGAACCACACAAGATTTGACTTTTTAGGCTAGAACTGAAGTAGCACCAACTGTTTAACTCAAAATACAGTCAAGAAAGTGGCTCTGAAGCCGAGAAACGGGATCGACCATAAGCACTAATGTGAAATTACGTACAATTTTCAAATTTCTTGTACTTGCTAACTTTGCGACCTCGGGCAGCTATGTTACCATGGAGGAATCACACAAGATTTGACTTTTTAGGCTAGAACTGAAGTAGCACCAACTGTTTAACTCAAAATACAGTCAAGAAAGTGGCTCTGAAGCCGAGAAACGGGATCGACCATAAGCACTAATGTGAAATTACGTACAATTTTCAAATTTCTTGTACTTGCTAACTTTGCGACCTCGGGCAGCTATGTTACCATGGAGGAATCACACAAGATTTGACTTTTTAGGCTAGAACTGAAGTAGCACCAACTGTTTAACTCAAAATACAGTCAAGAAAGTAGCTCTGAAGCCGAGAAACGGGATCGACCATAAGCACTACCGTGAAATTACATGCAATTTTCAAATTTCTTGTACTTGCTAACTTTGCGACCTCGGGCAGCTATGTTACCATGGAGGAATCACACAAGATTTGACTTTTTAGGCTAGAACTGAAGTAGCACCAACTGTTTAACTCAAAATACAGTCAAGAAAGTGGCTCTGAAGCCGAGAAACGGGATCGACCCTAAGCACTAATGTGAAATTACGTACAATTTTCAAATTTCTTGTACTTGCTAACTTTGCGACCTCGGGCAGCTATGTTACCATGGAGGAACCACACAAGATTTGACATTTTAGGCTAGAACTGAAGTAGCACCAACTGTTTAACTCAAAATACAGTCAAGAAAGTGGCTCTGAAGCCGAGAAACGGGATCGACCATAAGCACTAATGTGAAATTACGTACAATTTTCAAATTTCTTGTACTTGCTAACTTTGCGACCTCGGGCAGCTATGTTACCATGGAGGAATCACACAAGATTTGACTTTTTAGGCTAGAACTGAAGTAGCACCAACTGTTTAACTCAAAATACAGTCAAGAAAGTGGCTCTGAAGCCGAGAAACGGGATCGACCATAAGCACTAATGTGAAATTACGTACAATTTTCAAATTTCTTGTACTTGCTAACTTTGCGACCTCGGGCAGCTATGTTACCATGGAGGAATCACACAAGATTTGACTTTTTAGGCTAGAACTGAAGTAGCACCAACTGTTTAACTCAAAATACAGTCAAGAAAGTGGCTCTGAAGCCGAGAAACGGGATCGACCATAAGCACTAATGTGAAATTACGTACAATTTTCAAATTTCTTGTACTTGCTAACTTTGCGACCTCGGGCAGCTATGTTACCATGGAGGAATCACACAAGATTTGACTTTTTAGGCTAGAACTGAAGTAGCACCAACTGTTTAACTCAAAATACAGTCAAGAAAGTGGCTCTGAAGCCGAGAAACGGGATCGACCATAAGCACTAATGTGAAATTACGTACAATTTTCAAATTTCTTGTACTTGCTAACTTTGCGACCTCGGGCAGCTATGTTACCATGGAGGAATCACACAAGATTTGACTTTTTAGGTTAGAACTGAAATGGCACCAACTGTTTAACTCAAAATACAGTCAAGAAAGTGGCTCCGAAGCCGAGAAACGGGATCGACCATAAGCACTAATGTGAAATTACGTACAATTTTCAAATTTCTTGTACTTGCTAACTTTGCGACCTCGGGCAGCTATGTTACCATGGAGGAATCACACAAGATTTGACTTTTTAGGCTAGAACTGAAGTAGCACCAACTGTTTAACTCAAAATACAGTCAAGAAAGTGGCTCTGAAGCCGAGAAACGGGATCGACCATAAGCACTAATGTGAAATTACGTACAATTTTCAAATTTCTTGTACTTGCTAACTTTGCGACCTCGGACAGCTATGTTACCATGGAGGAATCACACAAGATTTGACTTTTTAGGCTAGAACTGAAGTAGCACCAACTGTTTAACTCAAAATACAGTCAAGAAAGTGGCTCTGAAGCCGAGAAACGGGATCGACCATAAGCACTAATGTGAAATTACGTACAATTTTCAAATTTCTTGTACTTGCTAACTTTACGACCTCGGGCAGCTATGTTACCATGGAGGAATCACACAAGATTTGACTTTTTAGGCTAGAACTGAAGTAGCACCAACTGTTTAACTCAAAATACAGTCAAGAAAGTGGCTCTGAAGCCGAGAAACGGGATCGACCATAAGCACTAATGTGAAATTACGTACAATTTTCAAATTTCTTGTACTTGCTAACTTTGCGACCTCGGGCAGCTATGTTACCATGGAGGAATCACACAAGATTTGACTTTTTAGGCTAGAACTGAAGTAGCACCAACTGTTTAACTCAAAATACAGTCAAGAAAGTGGCTCTGAAGCCGAGAAACGGGATCGACCATAAGCACTAATGTGAAATTACGTACAATTTTCAAATTTCTTGTACTTGCTAACTTTGCGACCTCGGGCAGCTATGTTACCATGGAGGAATCACACAAGATTTGACTTTTTAGGCTAGAACTGAAGTAGCACCAACTGTTTAACTCAAAATACAGTCAAGAAAGTGGCTCTGAAGCCGAGAAACGGGATCGACCATAAGCACTAATGTGAAATTACGTACAATTTTCAAATTTCTTGTACTTGCTAACTTTGCGACCTCGGGCAGCTATGTTACCATGGAGGAACCACACAAGATTTGACTTTTTAGGCTAGAACTGAAGTAGCACCAACTGTTTAACTCAAAATACAGTCAAGAAAGTGGCTCTGAAGCCGAGAAACAGGATCGACCATAAGCACTAATGTGAAATTACGTACAATTTTCAAATTTCTTGTACTTGCTAAATTTGCGACCTCGGGCAGCTATGTTACCATGGAGGAATCACACAAGATTTGACTTTTTAGGCTAGAACTGAAGTAGCACCAACTGTTTAACTCAAAATACAGTCAAGAAAGTGGCTCTGAAGCCGAGAAACGGGATCGACCATAAGCACTAATGTGAAATTACGTACAATTTTCAAATTTCTTGTACTTGCTAACTTTGCGACCTCGGGCAGCTATGTTACCATGGAGGAATCACACAAGATTTGACTTTTTAGGCTAGAACTGAAGTAGCACCAACTGTTTAACTCAAAATACAGTCAAGAAAGTGGCTCTGAAGCCGAGAAACGGGATCGACCATAAGCACTAATGTGAAATTACGTACAATTTTCAAATTTCTTGTACTTGCTAACTTTGCGACCTCGGGCAGCTATGTTACCATGGAGGAACCACACAAGATTTGACTTTTTAGGCTAGAACTGAAGTAGCACCAACTGTTTAACTCAAAATACAGTCAAGAAAGTGGCTCTGAAGCCGAGAAACGGGATCGACCATAAGCACTAATGTGAAATTACGTACAATTTTCAAATTTCTTGTACTTGCTAACTTTGCGACCTCGGGCAGCTATGTTACCATGGAGGAATCACACAAGATTTGACTTTTTAGGCTAGAACTGAAGTAGCACCAACTGTTTAACTCAAAATACAGTCAAGAAAGTGGCTCTGAAGCCGAGAAACGGGATCGACCATAAGCACTAATGTGAAATTACATGCAATTTTCAAATTTCTTGTACTTGCTAACTTTGCGACCTCGGGCAGCTATGTTACCATGGAGGAATCACACAAGATTTGACTTTATAGGATAGAACTGAAGCCGCATCAACTGTTTAACTCAAAATACAGTCAAGAAAGTGGCTCTGAAGCCGAGAAACGGGATCGACCATAAGCACTAATGTGAAATTACGTACAATTTTCAAATTTCTTGTACTTGCTAACTTTGCGACCTCGGGCAGCTATGTTACCATGGAGGAATCACACAAGATTTGACTTTTTAGGCTAGAACTGAAGTAGCACCAACTGTTTAACTCAAAATACAGTCAAGAAAGTGGCTCTGAAGCCGAGAAACGGGATCGACCATAAGCACTAATGTGAAATTACGTACAATTTTCAAATTTCTTGTACTTGCTAACTTTGCGACCTCGGGCAGCTATGTTACCATGGAGGAATCACACAAGATTTGACTTTTTAGGCTAGAACTGAAGTAGCACCAACTGTTTAACTCAAAATACAGTCAAGAAAGTGGCTCTGAAGCCGAGAAACGGGATCGACCATAAGCACTAATGTGAAATTACGTACAATTTTCAAATTTCTTGTACTTGCTAACTTTGCGACCTCGGGCAGCTATGTTACCATGGAGGAATCACACAAGATTTGACTTTTTAGGCTAGAACTGAAGTAGCACCAACTGTTTAACTCAAAATACAGTCAAGAAAGTGGCTCTGAAGCCGAGAAACGGGATCGACCATAAGCACTAATGTGAAATTACGTACAATTTTCAAATTTCTTGTACTTGCTAACTTTGCGACCTCGGGCAGCTATGTTACCATGGACGAATCACACAAGATTTGACTTTTTAGGCTAGAACTGAAGTAGCACCAACTGTTTAACTCAAAATACAGTCAAGAAAGTGGCTCTGAAGCCGAGAAACGGGATCGACCATAAGCACTAATGTGAAATTACGTACAATTTTCAAATTTCTTGTACTTGCTAACTTTGCGACCTCGGGCAGCTATGTTACCATGGAGGAATCACACAAGATTTGACTTTTTAGGCTAGAACTGAAGTAGCACCAACTGTTTAACTCAAAATACAGTCAAGAAAGTGGCTCTGAAGCCGAGAAACGGGATCGACCATAAGCACTAATGTGAAATTACGTACAATTTTCAAATTTCTTGTACTTGCTAACTTTGCGACCTCGGGCAGCTATGTTACCATGGAGGAATCACACAAGATTTGACTTTTTAGGCTAGAACTGAAGTAGCACCAACTGTCTAACTCAAAATACAGTCAAGAAAGTGGCTCTGAAGCCGAGAAACGGGATCGACCATAAGCACTAATGTGAAATTACGTACAATTTTCAAATTTCTTGTACTTGCTAACTTTGCGACCTCGGGCAGCTATGTTACCATGGAGGAATCACACAAGATTTGACTTTTTAGGCTAGAACTGAAGTAGCACCAACTGTTTAACTCAAAATACAGTCAAGAAAGTGGCTCTGAAGCCGAGAAACGGGATCGACCATAAGCACTAATGTGAAATTACGTACAATTTTCAAATTTCTTGTACTTGCTAACTTTGCGACCTCGGGCAGCTATGTTACCATGGAGGAATCACACAAGATTTGACTTTTTAGGTTAGAACTGAAATAGCACCAACTGTTTAACTCAAAATACAGTCAAGAAAGTGGCTCTGAAGCCGAGAAACGGGATCGACCATAAGCACTAATGTGAAATTACGTACAATTTTCAAATTTCTTGTACTTGCTAACTTTGCGACCTCGGGCAGCTATGTTACCATGGAGGAATCACACAAGATTTGACTTTTTAGGCTAGAACTGAAGTAGCACCAACTGTTTAACTCAAAATACAGTCAAGAAAGTGGCTCTGAAGCCGAGAAACGGGATCGACCATAAGCACTAATGTGAAATTACGTACAATTTTCAAATTTCTTGTACTTGCTAACTTTGCGACCTCGGACAGCTATGTTACCATGGAGGAATCACACAAGATTTGACTTTTTAGGCTAGAACTGAAGTAGCACCAACTGTTTAACTCAAAATACAGTCAAGAAAGTGGCTCTGAAGCCGAGAAACGGGATCGACCATAAGCACTAATGTGAAATTACGTACAATTTTCAAATTTCTTGTACTTGCTAACTTTACGACCTCGGGCAGCTATGTTACCATGGAGGAATCACACAAGATTTGACTTTTTAGGCTAGAACTGAAGTAGCACCAACTGTTTAACTCAAAATACAGTCAAGAAAGTGGCTCTGAAGCCGAGAAACGGGATCGACCATAAGCACTAATGTGAAATTACGTACAATTTTCAAATTTCTTGTACTTGCTAACTTTGCGACCTCGGGCAGCTATGTTACCATGGAGGAATCACACAAGATTTGACTTTTTAGGCTAGAACTGAAGTAGCACCAACTGTTTAACTCAAAATACAGTCAAGAAAGTGGCTCTGAAGCCGAGAAACGGGATCGACCATAAGCACTAATGTGAAATTACGTACAATTTTCAAATTTCTTGTACTTGCTAACTTTGCGACCTCGGGCAGCTATGTTACCATGGAGGAATCACACAAGATTTGACTTTTTAGGCTAGAACTGAAGTAGCACCAACTGTTTAACTCAAAATACAGTCAAGAAAGTGGCTCTGAAGCCGAGAAACGGGATCGACCATAAGCACTAATGTGAAATTACGTACAATTTTCAAATTTCTTGTACTTGCTAACTTTGCGACCTCGGGCAGCTATGTTACCATGGAGGAATCACACAAGATTTGACTTTTTAGGCTAGAACTGAAGTAGCACCAACTGTTTAACTCAAAATACAGTCAAGAAAGTGGCTCTGAAGCCGAGAAACGGGATCGACCATAAGCACTAATGTGAAATTACGTACAATTTTCAAATTTCTTGTACTTGCTAACTTTGCGACCTCGGGCAGCTATGTTACCATGGAGGAACCACACAAGATTTGACTTTTTAGGCTAGAACTGAAGTAGCACCAACTGTTTAACTCAAAATACAGTCAAGAAAGTGGCTCTGAAGCCGAGAAACGGGATCGACCATAAGCACTAATGTGAAATTACGTACAATTTTCAAATTTCTTGTACTTGCTAACTTTGCGACCTCGGGCAGCTATGTTACCATGGAGGAACCACACAAGATTTGACTTTTTAGGCTAGAACTGAAGTAGCACCAACTGTTTAACTCAAAATACAGTCAAGAAAGTGGCTCTGAAGCCGAGAAACGGGATCGACTATAAGCACTAATGTGAAATTACGTACAATTTTCAAATTTCTTGTACTTGCTAACTTTGCGACCTCGGGCAGCTATGTTACCATGGAGGAACCACACAAGATTTGACTTTTTAGGCTAGAACTGAAGTAGCACCAACTGTTTAACTCAAAATACAGTCAAGAAAGTGGCTCTGAAGCCGAGAAACGGGATCGACCATAAGCACTAATGTGAAATTACGTACAATTTTCAAATTTCTTGTACTTGCTAACTTTGCGACCTCGGGCAGCTATGTTACCATGGAGGAACCACACAAGATTTGACTTTTTAGGCTAGAACTGAAGTAGCACCAACTGTTTAACTCAAAATACAGTCAAGAAAGTGGCTCTGAAGCCGAGAAACGGGATCGACCATAAGCACTAATGTGAAATTACGTACAATTTTCAAATTTCTTGTACTTGCTAACTTTGCGACCTCGGACAGCTATGTTACCATGGAGGAATCACACAAGATTTGACTTTTTAGGCTAGAACTGAAGTAGCACCAACTGTTTAACTCAAAATACAGTCAAGAAAGTGGCTCTGAAGCCGAGAAACGGGATCGACCATAAGCACTAATGTGAAATTACGTACAATTTTCAAATTTCTTGTACTTGCTAACTTTGCGACCTCGGGCAGCTATGTTACCATGGAGGAACCACACAAGATTTGACTTTTTAGGCTAGAACTGAAGTAGCACCAACTGTTTAACTCAAAATACAGTCAAGAAAGTGGCTCTGAAGCCGAGAAACGGGATCGACCATAAGCACTAATGTGAAATTACGTACAATTTTCAAATTTCTTGTACTTGCTAACTTTGCGACCTCGGGCAGCTATGTTACCATGGAGGAATCACACAAGATTTGACTTTTTAGGCTAGAACTGAAGTAGTACCAACTGTTTAACTCAAAATACAGTCAAGAAAGTGGCTCTGAAGCCGAGAAACGGGATCGACCATAAGCACTAATGTAAAATTACGTACAATTTTCAAATTTCTTGTACTTGCTAACTTTGCGACCTCGGGCAGCTATGTTACCATGGAGGAACCACACAAGATTTGACTTTTTAGGCTAGAACTGAAGTAGCACCAACTGTTTAACTCAAAATACAGTCAAGAAAGTGGCTCTGAAGCCGAGAAACGGGATCGACCATAAGCACTAATGTGAAATTACGAACAATTTTCAAATTTCTTGTACTTGCTAACTTTGCGACCTCGGGCAGCTATGTTACCATGGAGGAATCACACAAGATTTGACTTTTTAGGCTAGAACTGAAGTAGCACCAACTGTTTAACTCAAAATACAGTCATGAGAGTGGCTCTGAAGCCGAGAAACGGGATCGACCATAAGCACTAATGTGAAATTACGTACAATTTTCAAATTTCTTGTACTTGCTAACTTTGCGACCTCGGGCAGCTATGTTACCATGGAGGAATCACACAAGATTTGACTTTTTAGGCTAGAACTGAAGTAGCACCAACTGTTTAACTCAAAATACAGTCAAGAAAGTGGCTCTGAAGCCGAGAAACGGGATCGACCATAAGCACTAATGTGAAATTACGTACAATTTTCAAATTTCTTGTACTTGCTAACTTTGCGACCTCGGGCAGCTATGTTACCATGGAGGAATCACACAAGATTTGACTTTTTAGGCTAGAACTGAAGTAGTATCAACTGTTTAACTCAAAATACAGTCAAGAAAGTGGCTCTGAAACCGAGAAACGGGATCGACCATAAGCACTAATGTGAAATTACGTACAATTTTCAAATTTCTTGTACTTGCTAACTTTGCGACCTCGGGCAGCTATGTTACCATGGAGGAACCACACAAGATTTGACTTTTTAGGCTAGAACTGAAGTAGCACCAACTGTTTAACTCAAAATACAGTCAAGAAAGTGGCTCTGAAGCCGAGAAACGGGATCGACCATAAGCACTAATGTGAAATTACGTACAATTTTCAAATTTCTTGTACTTGCTAACTTTGCGACCCCGGGCAGCTATGTTACCATGGAGGAACCACACAAGATTTGACTTTTTAGGCTAGAACTGAAGTAGCACCAACTGTTTAACTCAAAATACAGTCAAGAAAGTGGCTCTGAAGCCGAGAAACGGGATCGACCATAAGCACTAATGTGAAATTACGTACAATTTTCAAATTTCTTGTACTTGCTAACTTTGCGACCTCGGGCAGCTATGTTACCATGGAGGAATCACACAAGATTTGACTTTTTAGGCTAGAACTGAAGTAGTATCAACTGTTTAACTCAAAATACAGTCAAGAAAGTGGCTCTGAAGCCGAGAAACGGGATCGACCATAAGCACTAATGTGAAATTACGTACAATTTTCAAATTTCTTGTACTTGCTAACTTTGCGACCTCGGGCAGCTATGTTACCATGGAGGAACCACACAAGATTTGACTTTTTAGGCTAGAACTGAAGTAGCACCAACTGTTTAACTCAGAATACAGTCAAGAAAGTGGCTCTGAAGCCGAGAAACGGGATCGACCATAAGCACTAATGTGAAATTACGTACAATTTTCAAATTTCTTGTACTTGCTAACTTTGCGACCTCGGGCAGCTATGTTACCATGGAGGAATCACACAAGATTTGACTTTTTAGGCTAGAACTGAAGTAGCACCAACTGTTTAACTCAAAATACAGTCAAGAAAGTGGCTCTGAAGCCGAGAAACGGGATCGACCATAAGCACTAATGTGAAATTACGTACAATTTTCAAATTTCTTGTACTTGCTAACTTTGCGACCTCGGGCAGCTATGTTACCATGGAGGAACCACACAAGATTTGACTTTTTAGGCTAGAACTGAAGTAGCACCAACTGTTTAACTCAAAATACAGTCAAGAAAGTGGCTCTGAAGCCGAGAAACGGGATCGACCATAAGCACTAATGTGAAATTACGTACAATTTTCAAATTTCTTGTACTTGCTAACTTTGCGACCTCGGGCAACTATGTTACCATGGAGGAATCACACAAGATTTGACTTTTTAGGCTAGAACTGAAGTAGCACCAACTGTTTAACTCAAAATACAGTCAAGAAAGTGGCTCTGAAGCCGAGAAACGGGATCGACCATAAGCACTAATGTGAAATTACGTACAATTTTCAAATTTCTTGTACTTGCTAACTTTGCGACCTCGGGCAGCTATGTTACCATGGAGGAACCACACAAGATTTGACTTTTTAGGCTAGAACTGAAGTAGCACCAACTGTTTAACTCAAAATACAGTCAAGAAAGTGGCTCTGAAGCCGAGAAACGGGATCGACCATAAGCACTAATGTGAAATTACGTACAATTTTCAAATTTCTTGTACTTGCTAACTTTGCGACCTCGGGCAGCTATGTTACCATGGAGGAATCAGACAAGATTTGACTTTTTAGGCTAGAACTGAAGTAGCACCAACTGTTTAACTCAAAATACAGTCAAGAAAGTGGCTCTGAAGCCGAGAAACGGGTTCGACCATAAGCACTAATGTGAAATTACGTACAATTTTCAAATTTCTTGTACTTGCTAACTTTGCGACCTCGGGCAGCTATGTTACCATGGAGGAATCACACAAGATTTGACTTTTTAGGCTAGAACTGAAGTAGCACCAACTGTTTAACTCAAAATACAGTCAAGAAAGTAGATCTGAAGCCGAGAAACGGGATCGACCATAAGCACTAATGTGAAATTACGTACAATTTTCAAATTTCTTGTACTTGCTAACTTTGCGACCTCGGGCAGCTATGTTACCATGGAGGAATCACACAAGATTTGACTTTTTAGGCTAGAACTGAAGTAGCACCAACTGTTTAACTCAAAATACAGTCAAGAAAGTGGCTCTGAAGCCGAGAACGGGATCGACCATAAGCACTAATGTGAAATTACGTACAATTTTCAAATTTCTTGTACTTGCTAACTTTGCGACCTCGGGCAGCTATGTTACCATGGAGGAATCACACAAGATTTGACTTTTTAGGCTAGAACTGAAGTAGTACCAACTGTTTAACTCAAAATACAGTCAAGAAAGTGGCTCTGAAGCCGAGAAACGGGATCGACCATAAGCACTAATGTGAAATTACGTACAATTTTCAAATTTCTTGTACTTGCTAACTTTGCGACCTCGGGCAGCTATGTTACCATGGAGGAACCACACAAGATTTGACTTTTTAGGCTAGAACTGAAGTAGCACCAACTGTTTAACTCAAAATACAGTCAAGAAAGTGGCTCTGAAGCCGGAGAAACGGGATCGACCATAAGCACTAATGTGAAATTACGTACAATTTTCAAATTTCTTGTACTTGCTAACTTTGCGACCTCGGGCAGCTATGTTACCATGGAGGAATCACACAAGATTTGACTTTTTAGGCTAGAACTGAAGTAGCACCAACTGTTTAACTCAAAATACAGTCAAGAAAGTGGCTCTGAAGCCGAGAAACGGGATCGACCATAAGCACTAATGTGAAATTACGTACAATTTTCAAATTTCTTGTACTTGCTAACTTTGCGACCTCGGGCAGCTATGTTACCATGGAGGAACCACACAAGATTTGACTTTTTAGGCTAGAACTGAAGTAGCACCAACTGTTTAACTCCAAAATACAGTCAAGAAAGTGGCTCTGAAGCCGAGAAACGGGATCGACCATAAGCACTAATGTGAAATTACGTACAATTTTCAAATTTCTTGTACTTGCTAACTTTGCGACCTCGGGCAGCTATGTTACCATGGAGGAATCACACAAGATTTGACTTTTTAGGCTAGAACTGAAGTAGCACCAACTGTTTAACTCAAAATACAGTCAAGAAAGTGGCTCTGAAGCCGAGAAACGGGATCGACCATAAGCACTAATGTGAAATTACGTACAATTTTCAAATTTCTTGTACTTGCTAACTTTGCGACCTCGGGCAGCTATGTTACCATGGAGGAATCACACAAGATTTGACTTTTTAGGCTAGAACTGAAGTAGCACCAACTGTTTAACTCAAAATACAGTCAAGAAAGTGGCTCTGAAGCCGAGAAACGGGATCGACCATAAGCACTAATGTGAAATTACGTACAATTTTCAAATTTCTTGTACTTGCTAACTTTGCGACCTCGGGCAGCTATGTTACCATGGAGGAACCACACAAGATTTGACTTTTTAGGCTAGAACTGAAGTAGCACCAACTGTTTAACTCAAAATACAGTCAAGAAAGTGGCTCTGAAGCCGAGAAACGGGATCGACCATAAGCACTAATGTGAAATTACGTACAATTTTCAAATTTCTTGTACTTGCTAACTTTGCGACCTCGGGCAGCTATGTTACCATGGAGGAATCACACAAGATTTGACTTTTTAGGCTAGAACTGAAGTAGCACCAACTGTTTAACTCAAAATACAGTCAAGAAAGTGGCTCTGAAGCCGAGAAACGGGATCGACCATAAGCACTAATGTGAAATTACGTACAATTTTCAAATTTCTTGTACTTGCTAACTTTGCGACCTCGGGCAGCTATGTTACCATGGAGGAACCACACAAGATTTGACTTTTTAGGCTAGAACTGAAGTAGCGCCAACTGTTTAACTCAAAATACAGTCAAAAAAGTAGCTCTGAAGCCGAGAACGGGATCGACCATAAGCACTAATGTGAAATTACGTACAATTTTCAAATTTCTTGTATGTACTTGCTAACTTTGCGACCTCGGGCAGCTATGTTACCATGGAGGAATCACACAAGATTTGACTTTTTAGGCTAGAACTGAAGTAGCACCAACTGTTTAACTCAAAATACAGTCAAGAAAGTGGCTCTGAAGCCGAGAAACGGGATCGACCATAAGCACTAATGTGAAATTACGTACAATTTTCAAATTTCTTGTACTTGCTAACTTTGCGACCTCGGGCAGCTATGTTACCATGGAGGAATCACACAAGATTTGACTTTTTAGGCTAGAACTGAAGTAGCACCAACTGTTTAACTCAAAATACAGTCAAGAAAGTGGCTCTGAAGCCGAGAAACGGGATCGACCATAAGCACTAATGTGAAATTACGTACAATTTTCAAATTTCTTGTACTTGCTAACTTTGCGACCTCGGGCAGCTATGTTACCATGGAGGAACCACACAAGATTTGACTTTTTAGGCTAGAACTGAAGTAGCACCAACTGTTTAACTCAAAATACAGTCAAGAAAGTGGCTCTGAAGCCGAGAAACGGGATCGACCATAAGCACTAATGTGAAATTACGTACAATTTTCAAATTTCTTGTACTTGCTAAATTTGCGACCTCGGGCAGTTATGTTACCATGGAGGAACCACACAAGATTTGACTTTTTAGGCTAGAACTGAAGTAGCACCAACTGTTTAACTCAGAATACAGTCAAGAAAGTGGCTCTGAAGCCGAGAAACGGGATCGACCATAAGCACTAATGTGAAATTACGTACAATTTTCAAATTTCTTGTACTTGCTAACTTTGCGACCTCGGGCAGCTATGTTACCATGGAGGAACCACACAAGATTTGACTTTTTAGGCTAGAACTGAAGTAGCACCAACTGTTTAACTCAAAATACAGTCAAGAAAGTGGCTCTGAAGCCGAGAAACGGGATCGGACCATAAGCACTAATGTGAAATTACGTACAATTTTCAAATTTCTTGTACTTGCTAACTTTGCGACCTCGGGCAGCTATGTTACCATGGAGGAATCAGACAAGATTTGACTTTTTAGGCTAGAACTGAAGTAGCACCAACTGTTTAACTCAAAATACAGTCAGGAAAGTGGCTCTGAAGCCGAGAAACGGGTTCGACCATAAGCACTAATGTGAAATTACGTACAATTTTCAAATTTCTTGTACTTGCTAACTTTGCGACCTCGGGCAGCTATGTTACCATGGAGGAATCACACAAGATTTGACTTTTTAGGCTAGAAACTGAAGTAGCACCAACTGTTTAACTCAAAATACAGTCAAGAAAGTGGCTCTGAAGCCGAGAAACGGATCGACCATAAGCACTAATGTGAAATTACGTACAATTTTCAAATTTCTTGTACTTGCTAACTTTGCGACCTCGGGCAGCTATGTTACCATGGAGGAATCACACAAGATTTGACTTTTTAGGCTAGAACTGAAGTAGCACCAACTGTTTAACTCAAAATACAGTCAAGAAAGTGGCTCTGAAGCCGAGAAACGGGATCGACCATAAGCACTAATGTGAAATTACGTACAATTTTCAAATTTCTTGTACTTGCTAACTTTGCGACCTCGGGCAGCTATGTTACCATGGAGGAATCACACAAGATTTGACTTTTTAGGCTAGAACTGAAGTAGCACCAACTGTTTAACTCAAAATACAGTCAAGAAAGTGGCTCTGAAGCCGAGAAACGGGATCGACCATAAGCACTAATGTGAAATTACGTACAATTTTCAAATTTCTTGTACTTGCTAACTTTGCGACCTCGGGCAGCTATGTTACCATGGAGGAACCACACAAGATTTGACTTTTTAGGCTAGAACTGAAGTAGCACCAACTGTTTAACTCAAAATACAGTCAAGAAAGTGGCTCTGAAGCCGAGAAACGGGATCGACCATAAGCACTAATGTGAAATTACGTACAATTTTCAAATTTCTTGTACTTGCTAACTTTGCGACCTCGGGCAGCTATGTTACCATGGAGGAATCACACAAGATTTGACTTTTTAGGCTAGAACTGAAGTAGCACCAACTGTTTAACTCAAAATACAGTCAAGAAAGTGGCTCTGAAGCCGAGAAACGGGATCGACCATAAGCACTAATGTGAAATTACGTACAATTTTCAAATTTCTTGTACTTGCTAACTTTGCGACCTCGGGCAGCTATGTTACCATGGAGGAACCACACAAGATTTGACTTTTTAGGCTAGAACTGAAGTAGCACCAACTGTTTAACTCAAAATACAGTCAAGAAAGTGGCTCTGAAGCCGAGAAACGGGATCGACCATAAGCACTAATGTGAAATTACGTACAATTTTCAAATTTCTTGTACTTGCTAAATTTGCGACCTCGGGCAGTTATGTTACCATGGAGGAACCACACAAGATTTGACTTTTTAGGCTAGAACTGAAGTAGCACCAACTGTTTAACTCAAAATACAGTCAAGAAAGTGGCTCTGAAGCCGAGAAACGGGATCGACCATAAGCACTAATGTGAAATTACGTACAATTTTCAAATTTCTTGTACTTGCTAACTTTGCGACCTCGGGCAGCTATGTTACCATGGAGGAATCACACAAGATTTGACTTTTTAGGCTAGAACTGAAGTAGCACCAACTGTTTAACTCAAAATACAGTCAAGAAAGTGGCTCTGAAGCCGAGAAACGGGATCGACCATAAGCACTAATGTGAAATTACGTACAATTTTCAAATTTCTTGTACTTGCTAACTTTGCGACCTCGGGCAGCTATGTTACCATGGAGGAATCACACAAGATTTGACTTTTTAGGCTAGAACTGAAGTAGCACCAACTGTTTAACTCAAAATACAGTCAAGAAAGTGGCTCTGAAGCCGAGAAACGGGATTGACCATAAGCACTAATGTGAAATTACGTACAATTTTCAAATTTCTTGTACTTGCTAACTTTGCGACCTCGGGCAGCTATGTTACCATGGAGGAATCACACAAGATTTGACTTTTTAGGCTAGAACTGAAGTAGCACCAACAGTTTAACTCAAAATACAGTCAAGAGAGTGGCTCTGAAGCCGAGAAACGGGATCGACCATAAGCACTAATGTGAAATTACGTACAATTTTCAAATTTCTTGTATGTACTTGCTAACTTTGCGACCTCGGGCAGCTATGTTACCATGGAGGAATCACACAAGATTTGACTTTTTAGGCTAGAACTGAAGTAGCACCAACTGTTTAACTCAAAATACAGTCAAGAAAGTGGCTCTGAAGCCGAGAAACGGGATCGACCATAAGCACTAATGTGAAATTACGTACAATTTTCAAATTTCTTGTACTTGCTAACTTTGCGACCTCGGGCAGCTATGTTACCATGGAGGAATCACACAAGATTTGACTTTTTAGGCTAGAACTGAAGTAGCACCAACTGTTTAACTCAAAATACAGTCAAGAAAGTGGCTCTGAAGCCGAGAAACGGGATCGACCATAAGCACTAATGTGAAATTACGTACAATTTTCAAATTTCTTGTACTTGCTAACTTTGCGACCTCGGGCAGCTATGTTACCATGGAGGAACCACACAAGATTTGACTTTTTAGGCTAGAACTGAAGTAGCACCAACTGTTTAACTCAAAATACAGTCAAGAAAGTGGCTCTGAAGCCGAGAAACGGGATCGACCATAAGCACTAATGTGAAATTACGTACAATTTTCAAATTTCTTGTACTTGCTAAATTTGCGACCTCGGGCAGTTATGTTACCATGGAGGAACCACACAAGATTTGACTTTTTAGGCTAGAACTGAAGTAGCACCAACTGTTTAACTCAAAATACAGTCAAGAAAGTGGCTCTGAAGCCGAGAAACGGGATCGACCATAAGCACTAATGTGAAATTACGTACAATTTTCAAATTTCTTGTACTTGCTAACTTTGCGACCTCGGGCAGCTATGTTACCATGGAGGAATCACACAAGATTTGACTTTTTAGGCTAGAACTGAAGTAGCACCAACTGTTTAACTCAAAATACAGTCAAGAAAGTGGCTCTGAAGCCGAGAAACGGGATCGACCATAAGCACTAATGTGAAATTACGTACAATTTTCAAATTTCTTGTACTTGCTAACTTTGCGACCTCGGGCAGCTATGTTACCATGGAGGAACCACACAAGATTTGACTTTTTAGGCTAGAACTGAAGTAGCACCAACTGTTTAACTCAAAATACAGTCAAGAAAGTGGCTCTGAAGCCGAGAAACGGGATCGACCATAAGCACTAATGTGAAATTACGTACAATTTTCAAATTTCTTGTACTTGCTAACTTTGCGACCTCGGGCAGCTATGTTACCATGGAGGAACCACACAAGATTTGACTTTTTAGGCTAGAACTGAAGTAGCACCAACTGTTTAACTCAAAATACAGTCAAGAAAGTGGCTCTGAAGCCGAGAAACGGGATCGACCATAAGCACTAATGTGAAATTACGTACAATTTTCAAATTTCTTGTACTTGCTAACTTTGCGACCTCGGGCAGCTATGTTACCATGGAGGAACCACACAAGATTTGACTTTTTAGGCTAGAACTGAAGTAGCACCAACTGTTTAACTCAAAATACAGTCAAGAAAGTGGCTCTGAAGCCGAGAAACGGGATCGACCATAAGCACTAATGTGAAATTACGTACAATTTTCAAATTTCTTGTACTTGCTAACTTTGCGACCTCGGGCAGCTATGTTACCATGGAGGAACCACACAAGATTTGACTTTTTAGGCTAGAACTGAAGTAGCACCAACTGTTTAACTCAAAATACAGTCAAGAAAGTGGCTCTGAAGCCGAGAAACGGGATCGACCATAAGCACTAATGTGAAATTACGTACAATTTTCAAATTTCTTGTACTTGCTAACTTTGCGACCTCGGGCAGCTATGTTACCATGGAGGAATCACACAAGATTTGACTTTTTAGGCTAGAACTGAAGTAGCACCAACTGTTTAACTCAAAATACAGTCAAGAAAGTGGCTCTGAAGCCGAGAAACGGGATCGACCATAAGCACTAATGTGAAATTACGTACAATTTTCAAATTTCTTGTACTTGCTAACTTTGCGACCTCGGGCAGCTATGTTACCATGGAGGAACCACACAAGATTTGACTTTTTAGGCTAGAACTGAAGTAGCACCAACTGTTTAACTCAAAATACAGTCAAGAAAGTGGCTCTGAAGCCGAGAAACGGGATCGACCATAAGCACTAATGTGAAATTACGTACAATTTTCAAATTTCTTGTACTTGCTAACTTTGCGACCTCGGGCAGCTATGTTACCATGGAGGAATCACACAAGATTTGACTTTTTAGGCTAGAACTGAAGTAGCACCAACTGTTTAACTCAAAATACAGTCAAGAAAGTGGCTCTGAAGCCGAGAAACGGGATCGACCATAAGCACTAATGTGAAATTACGTACAATTTTCAAATTTCTTGTACTTGCTAACTTTGCGACCTCGGGCAGCTATGTTACCATGGAGGAATCACACAAGATTTGACTTTTTAGGCTAGAACTGAAGTAGCACCAACTGTTTAACTCAAAATACAGTCAAGAAAGTGGCTCTGAAGCCGAGAAACGGGATCGACCATAAGCACTAATGTGAAATTACGTACAATTTTCAAATTTCTTGTACTTGCTAACTTTGCGACCCTCGGGCAGCTATGTTACCATGGAGGAATCACACAAGATTTGACTTTTTTAGGCTAGAACTGAAGTAGCACCAACTGTTTAACTCAAAATACAGTCAAGAAAGTGGCTCTGAAGCCGAGAAACGGGATCGACCATAAGCACTAATGTGAAATTACGTACAATTTTCAATTTCTTGTACTTGCTAACTTTGCGACCTCGGGCAGCTATGTTACCATGGAGGAACCACACAAGATTTGACTTTTTAGGCTAGAACTGAAGTAGCACCAACTGTTTAACTCAAAATACAGTCAAGAAAGTGGCTCTGAAGCCGAGAAACGGGATCGACCATAAGCACTAATGTGAAATTACCTACAATTTTCAAATTTCTTGTACTTGCTAACTTTGCGACCTCGGGCAGCTATGTTACCATGGAGGAATCACACAAGATTTGACTTTTTAGGCTAGAACTGAAGTAGCACCAACTGTTTAACTCAAAATACAGTCAAGAAAGTGGCTCTGAAGCCGAGAAACGGGATCGACCATAAGCACTAATGTGAAATTACGTACAATTTTCAAATTTCTTGTACTTGCTAACTTTGCGACCTCGGGCAGCTATGTTACCATGGAGGAATCACACAAGATTTGACTTTTTAGGCTAGAACTGAAGTAGCACCAACTGTTTAACTCAAAATACAGTCAAGAAAGTGGCTCTGAAGCCGAGAAACGGGATCGACCATAAGCACTAATGTGAAATTACGTACAATTTTCAAATTTCTTGTACTTGCTAACTTTGCGACCTCGGGCAGCTATGTTACCATGGAGGAACCACACAAGATTTGACTTTTTAGGCTAGAACTGAAGTAGCACCAACTGTTTAACTCAAAATACAGTCAAGAAAGTGGCTCCGAAGCCGAGAAACGGGATCGACCATAAGCACTAATGTGAAATTACGTACAATTTTCAAATTTCTTGTACTTGCTAACTTTGCGACCTCGGGCAGCTATGTTACCATGGAGGAATCACACAAGATTTGACTTTTTAGGCTAGAACTGAAGTAGCACCAACTGTTTAACTCAAAATACAGTCAAGAAAGTGGCTCTGAAGCCGAGAAACGGGATCGACCATAAGCACTAATGTGAAATTACCTACAATTTCAAATTTCTTGTACTTGCTAACTTTGCGACCTCGGGCAGCTATGTTACCATGGAGGAACCACACAAGATTTGACTTTTTAGGCTAGAACTGAAGTAGCACCAACTGTTTAACTCAAAATACAGTCAAGAAAGTGGCTCTGAAGCCGAGAAACGGGATCGACCATAAGCACTAATGTGAAATTACGTACAATTTCAAATTTCTTGTACTTGCTAACTTTGCGACCCTCGGGCAGCTATGTTACCATGGAGGAATCACACAAGATTTGACTTTTAGGTTAGAACTGAAGTAGCGCCAACCGTTTAATTCAAAATACAGTCAAGAAAGTAGCTCTGAAGCCGAGAAACGGGATCGACCATAAGCACTACGTGAAATTACATGCAATTTTCAAATTTCTTGTACTTGCTAACTTTGCGACCTCGGGCAGCTATGTTACCAGGGAGGAATCACACAAGATTTGACTTTTTAGGCTAGAACTGAAGTAGCACCAACTGTTTAACTCAAAATACAGTCAAGAAAGTGGCTCTGAAGCCGAGAAACGGGATCGACCATAAGCACTAATGTGAAATTACGTACAATTTTCAAATTTCTTGTACTTGCTAAATTTGCGACCTCGGGCAGCTATGTTACCCATGGAGGAACCACACAAGATTTGACTTTTTAGGCTAGAACTGAAGTAGCACCAACTGTTTAACTCAAAATACAGTCAAGAAAGTGGCTCTGAAGCCGAGAAACGGGATCGACCATAAGCACTAATGTGAAATTACGTACAATTTTCAAATTTCTTGTACTTGCTAACTTTGCGACCTCGGGCAGCTATGTTACCATGGAGGAATCACACAAGATTTGACTTTTTAGGCTAGAACTGAAGTAGCACCAACTGTTTAACTCAAAATACAGTCAAGAAAGTGGCTCTGAAGCCGAGAAACGGGATCGACCATAAGCACTAATGTGAAATTACGTACAATTTTCAAATTTCTTGTACTTGCTAACTTTGCGACCTCGGGCAGCTATGTTACCATGGAGGAACCACACAAGATTTGACTTTTTAGGCTAGAACTGAAGTAGCACCAACTGTTTAACTCAAAATACAGTCAAGAAAGTGGCTCTGAAGCCGAGAAACGGGATCGACCATAAGCACTAATGTGAAATTACGTACAATTTTCAAATTTCTTGTACTTGCTAACTTTGCGACCTCGGGCAGCTATGTTACCATGGAGGAACCACACAAGATTTGACTTTTTAGGCTAGAACTGAAGTAGCACCAACTGTTTAACTCAAAATACAGTCAAGAAAGTGGCTCTGAAGCCGAGAAACGGGATCGACCATAAGCACTAATGTGAAATTACGTACAATTTCAAATTTCTTGTACTTGCTAACTTTGCGACCTCGGGCAGCTATGTTACCATGGAGGAACCACACAAGATTTGACTTTTTAGGCTAGAACTGAAGTAGCACCAACTGTTTAACTCAAAATACAGTCAAGAAAGTGGCTCTGAAGCCGAGAAACGGGATCGACCATAAGCACTAATGTGAAATTACGTACAATTTTCAAATTTCTTGTACTTGCTAACTTTGCGACCTCGGGCAGCTATGTTACCATGGAGGAACCACACAAGATTTGACTTTTTAGGCTAGAACTGAAGTAGCACCAACTGTTTAACTCAAAATACAGTCAAGAAAGTGGCTCTGAAGCCGAGAAACGGGATCGACCATAAGCACTAATGTGAAATTACGTACAATTTTCAAATTTCTTGTACTTGCTAACTTTGCGACCTCGGGCAGCTATGTTACCATGGAGGAATCACACAAGATTTGACTTTTTAGGCTAGAACTGAAGTAGCACCAACTGTTTAACTCAAAATACAGTCAAGAAAGTGGCTCTGAAGCCGAGAAACGGGATCGACCATAAGCACTAATGTGAAATTACGTACAATTTTCAAATTTCTTGTACTGCTAACTTTGCGACCTCGGGCAGCTATGTTACCATGGAGGAATCACACAAGATTTGACTTTTTAGGCTAGAACTGAAGTAGCACCAACTGTTTAACTCAAAATACAGTCAAGAAAGTGGCTCTGAAGCCGAGAAACGGGATCGACCATAAGCACTAATGTGAAATTACGTACAATTTCAAATTTCTTGTACTTGCCTAACTTTGCGACCTCGGGCAGCTATGTTACCATGGAGGAATCACACAAGATTTGACTTTTTAGGCTAGAACTGAAGTAGCACCAACTGTTTAACTCAAAATACAGTCAAGAAAGTGGCTCTGAAGCCGAGAAACGGGATCGACCATAAGCACTAATGTGAAATTACGTACAATTTTCAAATTTCCTTGTACTTGCTAACTTTGCGACCTCGGGCAGCTATGTTACCATGGAGGAATCACACAAGATTTGACTTTTAGGCTAGAACTGAAGTAGCACCAACTGTTTAACTCAAAATACAGTCAAGAAAGTGGCTCTGAAGCCGAGAAACGGGATCGACCATAAGCACTAATGTGAAATTACGTACAATTTTCAAATTTCTTGTACTTGCTAACTTTGCGACCTCGGGCAGCTATGTTACCATGGAGGAACCACACAAGATTTGACTTTTTAGGCTAGAACTGAAGTAGCACCAACTGTTTAACTCAAATACAGTCAAGAAAGTGGCTCTGAAGCCGAGAAACGGGATCGACCATAAGCACTAATGTGAAATTACTACAATTTTCAAATTTCTTATACTCAGCATCTTTGCGACTACGGGCAGCTATGTTTACCATGGAGGAAACCACACTAAGATTTTGGATTTTTAGGCCTAGAACTGAAGTAGC